>PVKS010013482.1:0-50677 GCA_004027875.1 Aplodontia rufa | reverse complement strand
AATATCCAAAATTTATAAAGAACTCAAAAAGCTTAATACCAAAACCACAAACAATCCATCAATACGGGCCAGAGAGCTAAGTAGAAACTTCTCAATAGAGGAAGCCAATGAATACACAAGAAAGTGTTCTAAATCACTAGCAATCAGAGAAACACAAATCAAAACTATATTAAGATTTCACCTCACTCCAGTCAGATTGGCAAAGATGAAAAATATAAATAAGTACAGATGCTGGAGGGATTGTGGGGAGATAGGAACACTAGCACACTGTTGGTGGAACTGTAGACTGGTACAGCCACTATGGAAAGCAGTGTGAAGACTCCTTAAAAAGTTAAGGATGGATCCATACAATCCAGCTATCCCTCTTCTGGGTATTTTCCCAGAGGAGTTAGAATCAGCACATTACAGTGACACAGCAAAATCTATGTTCATAGCAGCTCAACTTATAATAGCTAAATTTTGGAACCAACCCAGAAACTCCTCACTGGAAGAATGGATCCAAAAGCTGTGTGTGTGTGTGTGTGTGTGTGTGTGTACAATTGAATTCTATTCAGCAATTAAAAACAACAATATTGTGGTCTTTGAAGGTAAATGGATGGCAGTGGAAGAAATCATGCTGAGTGAAATTAGCCAAACCCAGAGACTCAAGGTTCGAATGTTCTCCCTCATTTGTGGAAGCTAGAGCAAAACCCAGGCTTGGGTGAAAGTTTGTCAGATTCATGTATTAGACCCAACAAAGGTGTAGCAACACATAATCTAGGGGAACCATAGATAGTTGAGAAGAGGGGAGAGGGAGGGAAGTTAGAGAGGGATTTAGGGAGATAATCAACCATGTCGCATACTCTCTACCCCCCTGAGAATCCAAACAATACTTATGCAATCATTTAATTCTGGGAAAATTCACAAGCTAAACATTTACATCACTTGCAGGAGCAAAATATAGAAGAATCAAGAAATTATTGTAGGCGATGTGGGGGTAATTCTGGTTTAAGAACAAATGCATATCATATTGTTACTTTATATGCATTTATGATTGTACAATAACTCCCTAATAAAAAATAAAAAAAGAATTGGATTCTTTAAAAGGAAAGCATGAGAATATGGGAGGCATCTGCAGTGTTAATATCTTATCCATCCAGGAGCCCTAGATGAGATTAATTCACAGGGGTTCTGGGAACAGTTTCTGGAGCCTGTGTCTTGGGTCAGCTGGCTTACTTGGGACTTTGTCTTGCTTATATTTGCCTTTGCCTGGGCATCAGTTAGACATACAAACTGTAAGGTTTTCATTTTGCAGTCTGTGGAAAGACATCTCTCTCTTTCTCTCTCTCTCTCTCTCTTTCTCTCTACACACACACACACACACACACACACACATATATACACATTGGCTACGACATGGCAGAAAATTTTTGAGATGGGGCATCCCACCATGGTGACCAGGCTGTTCTTGAACCCCCAATCCTCCTGAGTTGTGGGAATTACAGGCACACACCACTGTGCCCTGAAAAAATATATACTATTTAGATAATTTTGGTGCTTAGTTTCAGTCCCAGAGGAACGTGTTGATTTTTGTTTGTGTAACACAGATTTGTACCAAGTATGCTGAACTTAGAACTCTCTTCAATTACCTGGACATAGATATGAGCCCCTATTTCTACCTAATTGGGATTTTTTTTCTTTTTTCTTTTAAAGAGAGAGACACAGAGAATCAGTTTTATTTAGTTTTTCATGTGGCCTTTGTTGACTAGACACTTTGTTATGTCTGTGGTGCTGGGATTTGAACCTAGGTCCTTGCACATGCCAGGCAAGCACTGAAACTGCTGAGCCACCACTCCAGCCCCCTTTTTTGATTGTCACTCCAGAGGGGGGGGAAAAAAAAAGACCAGCTAGCCAAAAAGAAGGCTCAAATACATTTCCCCAGCCTCTCCTATATGGTCTCTATCTATATCTAGAGTACTGACATCTGTTATATCTTACAAAGCCAACAAAAGCCCCCGTCGATTGACTTAGTTTCTTTTCGTCAAGATGTGAGAGTTTGGTGCTGGAGGCCTAGTAGGCCTGCACTGAAACACATATGGCCTCCTCTGAGTTGCTGGATACAATAAGCAGGACTAAAGTTGGCTCAGAAAAGGAACAGAAGATGACTTGGGGTTAGTTTTTCTTTTTAAAATGTTATACAAGTGCAGATCTGTTGGCTGCCACCCCCCTCTGAAACCATCAGCAGAGCTTGACCTTGGCCAAGATGTTGCCTCACTCTCTCGGCATTTCAGCATAGAGTTGCGTTTCAGCCATGGAGTGCTTAACCAAAAGCACATGCTGTAGCAGTGGCTTCCAAAGAGCAAGCTTTCGCAGAAAGTCTGCATAGCGTTGTTTTATCAAATAGCAGCCCAGCAAACCTTTAAATGCTGATTCTTTGGCTTATTGGTATACAAGGGCTAAGATTTTTTATTGTTTTTAACAATAGTTTAGTGTGATGTCATTAATGTACAGCAGATACACACATCTTGAGAATATAGCTGGATGAACTTTGACAAGTGTACACACCTGCACAACCACCAAGGGCTGAGGTTTTTTATACTGTGTGCACACCTATCCTGAAGATGTACTTCTGGGTTTATTCATCTGGCCAAGCAAATTATTCTAAAGCAGTAAATCCAGATAAAAATATAATGAAGATTTGGTGCTGTGAGTTCAGGCAGTTTGCCCACATCTAGTGGACTTGGTAAATACAAAACTTCACAAAGTATAATAATTTTAAAAAATAGTAATATGTGGGCTGGAGCGGTGGCTCAGCGGTTTCGGCGCTTGCCTGGCAAGCATGAGAACCCGGGTTCAAACCCCAGCACCACATACACAACTAAGTGTTGGAGCAACTAAGGCCATGTGAAAAACTCAATAAAGTTGTTCCTCTCTGTCTCACTGTCCCTCTGTCTTTTAAAAAAGAAAATAGTAATATGTGTTTGGGCACAGCGGCACCCACCTGTAATCCTAGCTACTCAGGAGGCTGAGGCAAGAAGATTGCAAGTTCAATGCCAGCCTTAGCAACTTAATGAGAACCTGTCTCCAAAACTAAAAAGGGGATGGAGTGGTGGCTCAGCGGTTTTGGCACTTGCCTGGCAAGCACGAGGACCTGGGTTCAAACCCCAGCACCATGTACACAACTGAGTGTTGGAGCAATGAAGGCCATGTGAAAAACTAAATAAAGTTGTTTCTTTCTTTCTAAAAAATAAAAATAAAAAATAAAAAAATAATAAAAGGGCTGAGATGTAGCTCAGTGGTTGGTAGAGCTCCCCAGGGTTCAATTTCCAGTACCACAGAAAGGGAGTCGGGGGGTAATACATGTACATAGTCCAGAATGTTTTTAAAAATGTATAATGAAATCTCCCCTGTCCTTTACTTCCTTAAAGGTCCCCAGTATAATTTATTTGTATATCGTACATCCTTCAAAGAGAGAGTGTATAGAGTTTGGTCTGATTTTTAAATCTCAGGTTTCTTTAGTTGGTAACCAAGAATGTTTTTCTTACCCCTTCCCTTCATACTCCAGGACTTTAGAGTCTAGGGCATTTATAAAGAAACTTTTTTGGATTCCACAGTGCTAATCCTATTTGTCCTGTGTTATATACATAGTTCACACTCTTTCTCTGTCAAGTGGCTCAAAAGTCCATGTTTCTCATAGGATTGGCCATGAGTTGATAATTGTTGAACCTGGGTTATAATATTGGGTTCTGTTCTTTTTATATATATTTGAAATTTTCTTTTTTTTTTTCATTTTTCTTTTGCAGTAGCTTCTGTAGCACCACTATCTGCCTGTTTGTTAAAGTAATGCTTAGTTGCAACCTAAAAGCAAATTCTAGGTGAATCTCTAAACAGAACCCCCTCCTGCCCCACCATGCTAATTTACAAACATGAACTGGGATGATTATTTACCATTACAGGCCATCCTTCTCTTTAAACAGGTTTGACCTCAGATTTATTTTGAAAAGCCAACTTCTCTGGCAGGCAACGTTTTTATTTGATTTGTACGCCAAGTTTTTCAAGCATATAAATCTCATACACAGCAGAGACCTTCAGTACAGCCACATTGAACGGTATTTTATACAGTTCATGGGCTCAAGAGCCAGGGAAGGAAGGCCCTGTCATCTGAACCTCTCAATGGGAGAGGAAACTAATCTTGCACGGATGGCCTTCCTTGGCCACTTCCCCCACGCTTCCTTGTGGCAGGTGGCTAAGGGTCCCATCTCCAGATTTGCAAGATACAGAATCCGGGAAAAGGAGTGGGGCCCTTGGTGATTTTTTCCAACTCAAGACCCATGTGGTTCCCCTAGAGCCATTTTACCCTTGATGCCTTTTTATGCTCCCTTGCTCTCTCCTTTGTCTTGCTGAAATCTAATCATTGAGAATGTTCCCACTGGTTGAGCAGGCCCCTTAGAGCAGCTGTCACATTTGAGCAGCATCTGCTCTCTGACAAGCTTGAAGACAGGATGAAGGAAGTCTTTGAGTTTTGGGGTCTGTGTTCAATATGCTAGCAGTTTAGTGGCCTGGCGGCTTGGGGGACAGTGCTGGGATGGAAGGAGGGGTCATTCCAGATGGGCGAGGAGCTTCCCAACTCCAGTCTGTGGTCTATGCAGGGTCCTAATGCCGGACAGGTTCCCTCAGCCTTTGGCTCCAGCCTTTTCTGGGCAGGGGAAGAGAATGAGGCAAAATGCCTGCTGTGTTTTAAACAGCTTCTGCCTGCTGCAGCCAATACGCCCAACAGCTTGGAAGGTGAGTGACCCTTCCTGAGAGATTTATGCTGCGCCAGTGCTCTTGCCTCCAGCCTGGAACACTGGCCACCCTTGCCAGTGTTCTCCCCCAGCACACCCTCTGCTGTTAAGCGTCCTCTCCCTGCTCTGGATGGTTCCTCTTTCAACCTTTCTGGCGTTAGTATTTGTTACAATTTTATTGGTTTTAACCTCTGCTTTTTCTTTCCCTGAAGCTGTTTCTCCTCGTGTTCTCCATCTTTTCATCTCTTGAAGTCTGTTTGTATTCACTCTACCGAGTGCACATCTCCCTCTGCTGCTTGTCTGACTGTCATGGCTTCTCAGTCGCCCTCTTTTCCCCACTTTCCCACTGCAGTTGGAGAGGAGGGAAAGGCTGCCCGCTGCAGTGTTGGACACTGGCACCAGCAATCTGAGGTCACAGTCAGTTCTCCAGCACTGCCCAGGTATCCCAGGATGAGCGTGGACGGCATGCTGTGCCATGTTTAGAAGGGTTTCCTCTGGCACAGAGAGGCTTCAGACTCTAGAGGACCAGTGTGGTCTCTTCCCACCCTGTCCACAGAGATGACGTACAAGACCTCAGAGTAATTTTGAGAATATTTTGATTTTGATCTCTGGATTCCAGTAAGAGGTAATGCAGAGGAAGAAAGCTAATTGTTTACTAGTGGGCAACTGGCTGTGTCTATCCAGGGAAGGAGTAGAGTGTGGGGATTGTGAATGCAGAGTGGAAGAACCTACCTTGAGCAATCTCATTTGGGGACAGCTCCAGACTGAGCAGCTGTTTGTTGGCAGTAGCTAAGCTAGAGGAGGAGGAATCTGAAATAAGAGGTGGGGTGGTGGGAGCTAGGGGACACAGAAGTGATGGCCCAGCACCCATCCTCGGTTACAACCAGTAAAGGAGGCAGAAGAAGGCGACCATGTGGAGCCTCAATGTCATGAAGCAAAGAAAGCTGATGAGCAGCTGGCATGGGGAGCCAGGGGAGCGGAACCTGGCCAGAGATGCTGCAGCCCTGCTCTGCCAAGTGGATGCAAGCATTGTGGGGTGAGGCCAGAAGTGTCCTTGATAATGCTTTCCCACTCATCTCTAGTCCTTTTATCTTTTTTTTTCTCTTTTATATTCAAATTTTTAAAAAGGCAGTCTTCTTTGAAAGGGACTGTCCAGGGCTTGAGAATTTAAGGCTGAATCCCCATTGCTGGATTCTCAGGCCTCTTTGCCCACCTGTTCGCTGGAGCAGTGAGAGGCAGCCCCTCACTGGAATGTGCTGAGCAGAGTCCCCATGCAGCTTGACAGCCCAGCAGAGTGCCAAAGGCCAGGGCCAGCAGAGGATCTGAGCCCACAGAACCCCTCCAGACTGCGGGGCAGCCAGAGCAGCAGGGCTGTTGGCCAAGCCAGCTGGGGAGCTGGGGTTTGTCTTAGACCTGATCTGAAAGGGTGGCTTCCAGCATGATTCCAGCTCTGTCACTGGGCCCCCTTTCCCTCAGGAACTTGCTGCACAGAGGCCTTTGGTGGAAGAAAGAGAAAAGAGGACTTCTTTTCTTGCTTAAGAAAATTTTAGAGACTGTGAGTGTGGCTCAGGGGTAGAACATGTGCTTAGCAATGCATGAGGCCCTTGGTTTGATCCCCAGCACTAAAAAAACAAAACAAAATTTAAAAAGCAACCAAAAAAACCCGAAGAGATGATAAATGGCAAAAAAATTTTCAAAAGGCGCACAAGGATGTTCAATGAAAATTCTCTCCCATTCCAGTTCTCAAGTTCCCCTTCTCAGAGGCATCCCTGGATGTAGCAACTTCTTGTACATTCCTGTAGTGTCTCCTTTTTATGTCTGCTGTAATCTGAAGTTTTCAGATTCTTAATCATATGGAATGTTTTGAATTGTTGGGTGTATACATGCATATGTAATGTGTAAGGATCGAATGATGATGAAGAAAATGGTACCTCAGTTCATTGTCAATAAATAAATCTTGCTGGGGCAGGGAGTGATTTAGAGTATTAAAATAATTAGAATGTAGCCCTAGAAAGGACTTTCCAGGTACTTATATGCCAAAGTCCTCTTTTAAACATATGAGGAAAAAGACCCAGATAAGTGACTTTTCCAGAGCCACCAGGCTGGCTGATGACATTCCTGGAACTAAAACTCAGGTTTCCCTAGAAACCTGGAAGGAAAAGCAAATGATTAGACAGAAATGTAGAAAGAAATCACTAATTCCAAGAAAATACTAAAATAAAATTCCAGTTGAAAAATGGACCCCACACACATACCCGTACACACACGAGGACAGAGACCCTTGGCCAAGACTGTTGTCCACACCTTGTGCTGGACTCCAGGCTGAGATCAGGGGTTAGGCAGAGACTGTGAGTGGTCCTCTGCTGAAGAACCGCAGCCCTTGGAATTTCTGTCTCTGCAGGAGGCAGAGGCAGGTATCTTCTTGTCTGGCAGGAAGGAGAAAACTCCCCCTAGACCCAGCTGTGTGCTGACCCAGCAGGGATGCCAAGGGAGAAGGGATGATGTGGGAAGAGGTGCTTTACTATCCTACCTCTGAGCTCTGCCACCATGGGCTCCCCAAGCACTCACAGCCTAGCTGTTTACCTCCACCTACCAGGAAGAAATTCCCCAAGACTTGTATGCTGATAAAATGACAGAATGCTTTTAAATTTATTGTTTTTACTCAGCAACAGCTCCAGACGTTGTGAACAATGTTGGTGTCCAAGCCAGATTGATGGGCCTTTTGATGGCTGCGGAGGGTGGCTTCACTGAGAGGGTACATGTGCAAGTGTAAATGCTGCTGTAAAACCCTCAACTGCTTTGAAATGGTAAATTTCCAGGCATTACACGCCTCCTGCGGTAACAGCTTTTTTTTCCTGTTCAATTATTTTGACTGGTTAGGGAGTAGAAATTACACTTCAGAATGTATCGATGGATATTTTCAGCCTAGCTGAGAGCTTCAAAATATGTACCAACCCAAGGAACATTCTCTTAATTTCTGTTTCACAGTTCCACAAGGAAAATGGAAGTATCAATTATAGACACCATTAGACTAAAGGAATGTAGGACCCTGGGTCTCAACTCAGATTCTCTCTGGTCTTGTTGCCTGACCTCTTTGATTTTGAGTCAAAGTTTGTTCAAGCCCTAGGTCTAGAGGCCCATCTTGGTATACCAGGTAATGAGGTCCTTGAGAAGAAACAAGTATTCCTGCACAACTCACACCTTTAACCTCAGCTACTCAGGATGCTAAGGCGGGAGGATTGCATGGTCGAGGACAGCCTCAGCAATTTAGTGAGACCGTCTCAAAATTAAAAATAAATAGTACTGGCGTATGGGCTCAGTGGTAAAGTGCCCTTGGGTTCAGCCCCCAAATTTGTTTGCCCCTTTTCCTGGACTTATCTGTCTGCTTATCTTTTAAGGCTCAGCTCTCAAATGACTTCCAACATGTGGAGATGCCAATAGAGCCCTATCTAATCTTGTGACTATGCATATCTCTCTATTGTCAATTACTGAATCCTTCAGATGCTGGAACCAGATATTGTTCATTTTGTTCATTTTTGTATCCCCAGTACCCCAGAAGTGCCTGACATCTTCTAGGTGTCCAAGAAGAAAAGGAAGAGACTGGAAAAAACACCCCAATAGGCAACAGGCACTGGCTTCACCTTCTGAAAGGCCTGTTGGGCATTTTCACAGGCTGGGATGGCAAGAGGCAGCAACCTCCCACCCTAGATATTCATTCATTCATTGACTTACTCCACACAGATTTAGTACATGCTGCCAAGATGCCAAACGCTGTGCTACAAACTTAAACTGCCAGGCCCTGCTCAGAGGAGCACATGTCTGTGGTAGGCACTGGTCTGGCATCTTGGTGAGCCATCTGGTCTGCTCTGAGAACCTTTGCCATTCACTTCTGCAGAGGCTGTGTAGAAGGGGAAGAGGCAAAAGGAGGTGGTAGAAGGACTGGAGCAGTGGCTCAGCGGTTGCAGCGCTCGCCTGGCATGTGCAGGGACATGGGTTCAAACCCCAGCACCACATGCGTAAACAGAGTGTCAGAGCAACAAAGGCCACATGAAAAACTAAATAAAATTGATTCTCTCTCTCTCTCTCACTGTGCCTCTCTTAAAAAAAGAAGGAGGTGGTAGAGATGGAAAGGTCAGAGGCTCCGCCTCTGGGACCAGTTCTGTTGACCAGAGACAGTTCTGTTGGCTTTATTGATGCATTTCTCTTTTGTATTAATTTCTTGCTGTTAATAAGGAGCATTTGAGGGCTGGAGCAGTGGCTCAGTGGATGGAACACTCACCTGGCATGTGAAAGGACCTGGATTCAAACTCCAGCACCACATACACAACCAAGGAGAAACAAGGCCCAGATGAAAAGCTAAATAAAATTGATTTTTTTCTCTCTCTCACTCTCCCCCACCTCTCTGTCTTTAAAATAAATAAGATTAAAGAGCATCTGACACCTTTCTAATTAGCTTGCAGACTCTGCTGTCCTGTTACTCCCAAATGCAATAGCTGAATCATTTCATGATCCTCCATAACAATTGTAGTTCTGCACTTGTCTACCAGAAATCAGGGTCACTCCTTCCATGACTTTTATGGGACCACAAAAGACTTTCTCATCCCCTCATCCTGGGGCAACAGCATTTGGTACCTGGCCCCATGATTGGGAGAAAAGCTGAAGAGAGAGGATCACTTGAGCCCTGAAGTCCACCAGCCTGGACAACATAGCAAGATCCTTTCTTCAGAAAATAAAATAAAGAACACCCGGGGCTGGAATGGTGGCTCAGTGGTTATGGTGCTTGCCAGGCATGTACAAGGGCGCTGGTTCACGACCAAGCACCACGTAAACAACAGACTCAGAGCAATGAAAGCCACATGAAAAAGTAAATAAAATCGATTCTTTCTCTGTCATTGTCCCTCTCTCTCTCTTTAAAAAATAAAGAACACCTGAGGGCTGGTAGCTCACTGGTAGAGCACTTGCCTTGGGTTTGATACCGAGCAATGTAAAACAAAAAACAGAAAAAACTTTGCCCTCTTAGAGTTTACACTCTAGCAGCAGAGACTAGTAGTAAAAGGCCAAGGTTATCAGACAAATAGGAGGAGGCTTGATGATAAGACTCCCCTCCAATTAAAACAGTTTACAGAAACTTAACTCGCAGGCACCTTTTCCTGAGAGACAGTTGGTGCATTAAGTATGGTCAGCTTACCTCCACCGGGTACTGTGACTTTGTTGGCATCGGTCTCACCTGTGAAATGGAGGTCTGGGGCCCTCTTCATGGGTGCCTGTTGTTTGGTTACGAGCATTCGGTACCCAATCCCAGCCTTCTTTTCTGCTTAGGGCAGACACAGGGAGGGCCCGGAATCCAACAGGTTCCTCGCTTACGTTCTGGGGCTCTGCCACAGCAGCAGACGGGACAAGAGGCTTTGGAGCTGGCACAGGTCTCAAGGTATTGGACAGAAAGAGGCTGGGGGCCTGCTCTATGCCTCTCCCCGACCTTGCCTCCAGCCTGCTCAGCAGAGGTTCTGGAAGAGGCATCCACCCACCTGTTGGGCAGAACAACCCATCTTTCTTGGACCTTAAGCATGGCTGGAGAGGCCTGCCTGAGGTCTGTACTTGGCAGTAATGGCAGCAATCTCCTCCATGTTCCCTGGGCAGGCCCTTAAGGAGCCCCAGAAACCAACAGTATGTCTGTGAGAAGTGGGTCTCCAGGAGCTTGGGGTGGTTACTAGGCGCTAGATTTTATATGCTTTACTTCATCCAATTTTTCCCAACAATGCTTCAGGTTAAGGGGCAACACCCTCATTTTATAGCTGAATAAACTGAGGTTAGGAATTTGCTCAAGGCATCCTCCTACTACGCTGCACAAGCAGCATTTGAATTGAATTGTCCAGCTCCAGAGGCAGGATCTTACCGTGACCTGGACTCCTTTTCCCCTTTTGTTGTCCATTCTTCCTCCATCTCCACATCAAATGCACAGAGACCCCCACGTTACCCAGTTTTGATTTGGTAGCCTTTTTTTTCTTTTTCTTCCTTTTCTTTTTTTTAAAGAAAGAGGGAGTATGTGTGAGAGAGAGAGAATCAGTTTTATTTAGTTTTTCATGTGGCCTTCATTGCTCCGACACTTTGTTGTGTACGTAGTGCTGGGGTTCAAACCCACATTGTCGCACATGCTGGTCAAGTGCTATAACCACTGAGCAACCGCTCCAGCCCCTTTGGTACCCTTAAAAAAGAAGGTGAACTGAGTCTGATAGAAATATCAAACAGGGGAAGATGCCCAAGAACTCGAAGTCTCAACTGGCTCAGTTGGAGGGATCCTGAGCATCTTTCTGCATCCCTCTGTAAAAACAGGAGCAAACAGGCCCAGAGTAAAGTGGAGACTTTTGCACACCAGACTCTTGAGGAGCTTGCAGATTGCCCTGCACTGGGGCTCAGCCTCTAGCTTTGAAAATGGCTCAGAATTTAAATCCAGCTCTGCCACTGACCTGTTCTATGACTCCAGGCAAACTAGGCAGCTTGATGAAGCCTAGAGATAAGAATCTTTATCTCCAAAGATTCAAGAGTGTGAGAAGCTTAGAGATAGCATATGTGGAATGCTGGCATGGTGGCTGGCTGGCACCTGGGAGGTCCTGAGTAAACTGTAGCTAATATAATTATTCTTGTTTTCAAAGTTCAATGAACAGCAAGTCTCTTAGGGATGGTTTTGAGTCTGTCCTACTGGGATCTACTTCTAGGGCCAGAGAGGAAACAACACTCATTGTCATCCTGACCATTGGTATCTATCTCAGAGAGGGTCAGACTCTGTTCTGGGTCCATTTGGAATTCAAATTGGGAAGGAAGAACATAGGGTATAGCCAAGGTGGCAACTTCTAATCCCCAGTTCTGCCAGAGTGTCTATGGTTTAAGGCACATCAGTCAACCTCTATTTCAAATTTCTGTCAGTCAAATGAGCATGCCCCCTTACTTCCATCCTCAGGGAAGCACCCATCTGATGGCTAACACCTTCCAGAAGGGCTACACTCTGGTAGAGGGTGAGGGAAGTCTTCTTATCTTAGGGACAGAGCTACCAGATAATGACAGTTGTTCCCCCCTGAGTCCTGGGGAATAAATGGTGTGACTTGTAGAAACCCTCGGAATTCCATCTCCTCCCTCTCACCTCATGGAGCCTTTTCTGGAGTCACCAGAAGGCCATGAGCCTGATGTCAGCCTGGTATGGCCCAGTTTCATCATCCACACTCAGGAATGAGTTTTGAGTTCGGTTCCCCTCACCTGGTTCTCAAGATCAAAGGCAACTAGATGTGCATTGGACAGCAACAGAAGGCTGTTCCTCTAGTCCTCCCACCCAACTAGCCCCCATCGCCAGTGTGGAAAGGGGGCATCAGGAGGGAGCTCTCTTTCATTTTCTTGGTTGACTAGAGATGTCTGTGGAGGAGCTCCAGCCGCACAGTCGGTTAGTACGTGGTACGTGGATGTCTATGGAGCCTGACGCCTACAGAGCAAGTTCTTCCCTGGTCTCCCGCAGGTGCCATGACGTTGGATCTGCTCCAGAATTCCTGTGAAACCAGGCAGTGGCTTGACAGTGTGTTTTTTTTTCTTTCCATCTATGTAAATGAACCCTGGGCTCTAGGCAGTTTGATTAAACTCCCCAGGCAAGAGAGACCTGGGAAAGCAAGGTTGTACTACTGCTCCAGGAACAGTGGGATCTCTGTCCCCTTGCCCCTATTATTTGTGACTACCACCCAGCCCATGCCTAAGACTCCCTGCTACTTTCATAGACCCTCTTTGGTGTCTTGTAGGGTCACATCCCTGGTTAAGCCATTTTTGAAATTCTCTAGGTATCCTCATGATTAGTTTTCTGAGTCAAGGTATCAATTGCAATGATGACCTTGGGTTTTCTGGAAAAAGCAACTAGGGTTTCTTCCCTTTGCCTAAATAGAAATGTATCCAGCATTTATTATATACATGGTTCACTCCAGAGAGCTGGAGAAATGAAGATGCAGAGAAACACTGCCTCATTTCACTTCTGTGCCTCAGGGTGGTGCTGATGGTGTGGGTGAGGGAGGATATAATGCTGTGACCTCACTGCCTGATTTCCCAGGGGCTTATTTGCAGCTCTGACCCTACCTGGGTCTTCAGAAGAGCCATAACACCCAGCAGCATCAACAGGGAACAAACTCCCTCTCCACTGCTCCTGGCATTCAAGGACCTCCTGAATCCAGACTTATCCACTCTGCCAGCCTCTGCTCCCATCAAATCCTTCCTAGCATCCAGGCTCTCCCTTAACTCAAGTACTTCCAGCTTCTGGACCTTTGCAGGGACAGCTATTCATGATCCTGACCTCTCTGCCCCCTCCTTGACCCTTAACGATTTATTCAGACTTCTCTGAGAAGCTTTTCCTTGCACTAAAGGAGGATCACCTTGCCATAAATTATTTCTCCCTCAGTAATCATTAAGTGTTGGTGTGTGCCCCACCCTGGGCTGGTCTCCTAGGGTTAGCCTAGCCCACCTGGCCTTTTGTCTGGAGTGAGAGTCGTTCACACCTGATTCTCACCGCCTCCAAACAGGTGCAGAGTCTCAGTGATATATGCGTCTTCGTCTCTCACCACCGTGTTTTGCACTTAGTCGAAGAAAAATGTCAGATGGCTTCTAGGGAAGTGTCAGATGGTTTGTAGACTGGGCTCTTCCCACTAATCAGCGGTGCTACCTGGGGGCTAGGGGGAGGGGGAATAGTACGGCCACTCTCGCTTCAGTTTTCTGATGGTGATAAAGATGGCTTAGAGTTGTTCAGGGGACAGCGAGGCAGGATGGAGGAAAGTGTCATAAAAACTGGGAGCCCCGGGCCAATGAAAGCTGTGGAGTAGCCCTATCCCCATTTCCCTTGGACTGGAAGCAAGGCAGCGTCGCTTCCCCTTCGCTCTTCTCGAATGTCAAGTGCACCAACTTCCAATCCTTCCTCGGGTTGGGCTCCTCGGTGGCTCGGAATCATTGGTTCTGCAGGATTCCAGTGTAAACTCAGAACTACCTCTCCTGCCTAGCCTCCAGTTCCAAGGACTCGAGGAACACACCTTGAACCCCGTGCCAGAAAGCAATTTAGAGCGTCTCCTGGAACTGCAGCTCCGCAGCGTGGGCCAAGGCAGGGGGTCGCGCATTTCCAGTCGGTGACTCAGGGTCTCTGGGTTCAGGGGTGGGGTGGGGAGGCGGGACCCACTAGGGCCGCGCGGGGGCAGCGCTGGGCGATCGGTCGCCAAGCGGTGGGAGACAAGGCCAGCTCCTACCCGTCGCCATTTCGCCGCGGGCGTTTGTCTCGCCTGGTCCCCAGCGCTGGGGCAGGCCCGCGCTACTTTCCATTCGGCGCGCTCCTTTGCGGGTGCGCAGCGTCCGGGACGGTCAGCAGCCGCTGGAGCGCGGATCCAGTTCTGCTCGCGAATGAATGGGCGCTCAGGGGATGCGCGCGCTCGGGGCTGAAGGGCATTAGGACCGTGAGGATCTCTCCGCGTTCCTGTCTCTCCCTATCACAACCCCCCCCCCCCCAACCACCTCTCTCCTTTTTCTGCTCTGCAGGACTGAGCAGCCGGGCGCGAGCGAAAACAAACAGCTGGGGCTGCGAGCGCCCCCGCCCCGGCCTCGAGAGTACGCCGGACCCGACCACCACCCTGGGCGCCCGGCCGCCCACCATGAGGAAGATCCGAGCCAATGCCATCGCTATCCTGACAGTAGCCTGGATCCTGGGCACTTTCTACTACTTATGGCAGGACAACCGAGCCCACGCAGCATCCTCCGGCGGCCGGGGCGCGCAGAGGACCGGGGGGAGGCCAGAGCAGCTGCGCGAGGACCGCACCATCCCGCTCATTGTGAGTACGCCTGGTGCTCCGGGCGGCCGGCGGGCCGGGGAGCCGCGGCGCACGTCCTGCCCCCGCGCGGCAACCCGGGTCGCGGGGCCCGCCGCACCAGGCCGGCTTTGTAAACGTTGGAGCATTCCTGTTTGTTGTTATGGCAACCCCTGCCGGCCGGGCGGGGCCAGGGTGCAAGGATGGAGAGAGGGTGACAGCGGGTGGGGGTTGGGAGAAAGTGCTGCAAGTTTGGTGGGCCCGGCGTGCGCGCGCGACTGGGAACGTGGCGGACCTCCCGGCACTGCGCATCCAGGGCTGGGGGCTGGGGGGCTGAGGCTGCGGGTGCCTCGCTGGCGGGAGAAGGGTGCTGGCCCTTGGGCATAGCGATCCGGCAGTGGAAGCCGCGCAGCTGAGCGCGTAGGTGGCAGTGCGCACTGGGTCTCCGGCCTCCAGGGTATAAAGGACGTCGGGTGGGGGCGTGGGTAAGGAAGGGTAGCTAAGCGCTGCTCTTGGCTTCCCCCCTCCATCTCTATCAGGATCAATGTGGATCTTATTCGGTATTGACACCCACCCGGAGGAGTTCTCTGGTTCGGGGAAAGGTCTTGTCTTGTATGCGTCCCGCACCCCCAACCTTAGGGTCCATACTTCAGTTGAGCAGGCAGTGTCGGCACCAGGGCTGAGTGATTCCCTCACATGGGGTCAGCTCTGCGAATGCTAAGCTAGCGGGGAAACAAAAGCAGTGTGGAATGTCTGGGGCTTCAGCGGAGCTGCGGGGCCCTAGGCGCTCTGGGGACGCAGGGGGTGGCATGCAGAGCTCCAGCCTTCCTGCAGGGGGCGTTCCTTTCGCCGCCTTCATATGGGCTCTGGGCTGGGATGACAACTCCTTGTGGCCAGGCAGGAGCACCTGTTGAGGCAGGAGACTCTGCGACCTACAGAGAGTGCACTCCAATGGAGGCGTTCTTCCAACAGGGGGGAGTGGTGAACAACAGTCTAGGACTACCCTCCCGACAGAACAGAAAGGAGCTGGAGTAGGGGAGTGGGGGAGGGTGCAATTCTGACGTTGAAAGATCTGGGCCTGGGAGAGGAAGGGTAAGGAGCTCCGCTGGGAGGTACAGGGTTAGGAGAGCTGAGGTGACTACTATAGGAGATACTTGTCCAAAGAGTCTGTGTGTCCACTCTCATATTCCCATCCTGCCCCAGATTCCACTCGTGTTACCTACCTAGGAGGAAGTGAAAATCCTCTGCAAAGGAACATTGTTTCTGCAAAGGCACCTGACCTGAGGAGACCTTGGAGGCTGTGGGGCTTTATTCTAGATCCCAGTCTGGGTGCATCTCTGGGGACAAGGCTGGTTAGGTGGAGAGTTTCCTTCTGAGCTCTGGATCCTTTTGCTAGGACACTGTTTTCAAAGCACTTGTATGGACAGAAAGACTGGAGGAAAAGCCTCCTGTGCCAAGACACAGGAGATCTAGGTGGACTGAGACCTAGAGCTCTGGACTCTAGTTCTAGCTCATGGACTGAGACCCCCATGGAGCTCCCAAATCTTGAGCCCCAGCTTTCCCGCATTTTACTCAGGGAGAGGACTAGCCTGGTCTCAGGGAAGGCCAGCGTGGAGGCAGGCTGGTTAGATGCTGTCACTTCTTGGTGACTGATGGGAGAAGGCTCTGAGCTGAAAGAGGAATAGGCCACAGGAGGGCATTAAGGAAGAGAGAGGGCACAGGAAAGTTACCTGGAGCCTCTACTACAGAACCCTGAACTCTGACCTTGCCTTCCTGGGGCACCCCTCTTCTGCTCCTTGCAGAGGTGAGCCCTGGAATGGGGAGTGGGGGGCACTGCTGGAGGGACACAGCATTAGTTTTGAGGGGTAGGAGTTGGAGGGGGGTTGCTAGTGAATACCTTCTTATGGGAACCTCCATTCCCACAGGTGTTGACAGCCTTCTCTAGCCACTTAAGCACACAGCCAACTTCCACTCTGTTCTTAAGCTTTATCCCTGGAAATCTGTTCCACCAGCTTCAGTTCTGATCACACACTGCCCTTGACACTGCCTTGTATTGTATTCCTATCTTTGAGTTAATTCACTTCCTAGTAATTCTAAACTGAGTGTAAGCTCTGCATGCAGGGACTGTGCCAGAAGCTCCTCGCATCCCCACATTGATGCACACAGCAAGTTCTAATAAGTATTTCTTTTATGAAGAAGTGCAGTAGGATTCTTGCCCTTTTCTGAGGGTGGTCAAAGGTTGAAGATTTAGACACCCCCCCCCCCCCACTTAATATTTCTTTGCAACTCCACCCTGACTGTAAATAAGGAGGTAAGGGAATGCAAGATCAGGCATCCTCAGGACCCTTTGTTCAACTTAAAAGGGGGAGGTGCAGGTGAGGAGTTGCTTTCTCCTTGGAATTGTGGTAACCACTCGTTGTCCTTGCCATTCAAAGGCAGACCAGGATATTGCATGTGGATTTGCAGATTCTTAGAGAATGAGGTGGCCAGTCCTGATGTCAGAAGCTGAGCAAATTCAGACAAGCGTCATCGTCATCATCACTCCCCTGGGGAATCAAAGAACTGAGCTGGGTAAGGGAGGGGCTGTGTGAGAGCCTGACCAGGTGGCAGCTCTGCTTTCGTGATGTCTGGGCTATTCCAAGCCAGCCAAGTTCTTTCTGGACTTCGAGCCGCTTGTTTGGCACTGTGGGGTGTTGGCATGGCAACTGCATAGCCTGATTTCTCAGGGAGGTCCAGAGTTTTAATATTTGGTTCTGCTGTCAGCTCATGTGTCACCAATTTTGATGTGAAAAATTGGTTATAGAATCTGTTAAACACAAGGGATTCTGATTCCATCCCCGTGGCTGCTTATGATTCAGCAAGGGTTGCAACTTTTCCATGTTGTACTTCATGGACGAGGCAGTGTATTTGGCAGCTCTCCCCCTGAATCTACACTAATGTACACCGGCACAGGACACAGTCAGCTCAGACATGGCTGGAATCTTTAAGCCACTGGTGGGAGAGAACACTTGTGGCTGTTTTGGTTTTGGACTCAGGTTTTCCGTATGCCAGTTCTCCAACAGGCAGGGGTAGGAGGCCAAGGTGTTACATGAACTTTTACTTTATTGAAAAAGACTCTCCATGATGGGTGTTTTTGGCATAGGTGTGCTCATGTGCAAAACAGTCTTCTATTTCAAACCGTGAGAGATTTGGGTAAGTTTTTTTCCTACATTGGAGTTTCTTATGCTGAAACTGAGATACTGCTGAGTGACCATGGACAAAATATTGACCTTCTCTGGATCTTGGTTAATCTGTTTTCAGTTAGGCTGAATGATTGGCAACTTTTGTTGATGCTTTGATAAACCAATGGTAGTTTCATTGTTGAAGGAAGTAATGGCTTTCAGGAAGTGCTGCTGCAGGGTGCTGTGAGGCTTATCCCATGGAGGGACATGCCCCTGTGAGAAGGTCCTGCCTAATGCTGAGGCCTTTCAAGGATCTCCACTTACCTAGTCAAAGGGGACACTGATGATGGCTTTACTGGTACCGCTCTCTGAAGGCAGAGGATTCAGTAAGATCTGGATGAGTTTATATTTTATTTATAATGTATGCATTTTGGAGCTGTGGGAATATGATTTGCTAAATGACAGAAAATGGTTTTGTATTTAATGGGGAGGGAGGGAGAAGCACAAGCACCCAGAATTCCCTTTGCCAAAATGTTCAGATTTAAAGGGCCCAATTTCCTGTCAGTGGGGTCTCTCCCTGGGCTATTTTGAGACCTACTCACGGGACATGGGGACAGCTCAGAGATATCCAAATCTGGAGAGGGCGTTGACAGCCCTGAGTCCCTTCCTGAGAAGCCAGAGGACCCAGGGCACAGGATTAGTCTAAAGGTGGTGTGTCTTCTCCAGACAGCCCCTGTATTTCTGTGCTGTGACAGCAATCCCCCCACCGGCTGCTCCGGGAGCCGTGGGAGTGTGGCTTCCTTCTCTGGTAGCTGTTTGTCAGCTCAGCAAGCAGAGGAAGCCCTTGGGTCTGGAAATGCCATTTAAGGTAGACATGGAGGGGCACTGTTGGGGAAGGCCAGGCCGAGCTGCCCAGGGGACTGCCTTGTTATGATGGAGGAAACTGCTCCAGGGTCAGAGGGGAGCTCTTAGCCAAGCAGTTCATTATAACTACAAGCCTGGAGCTTAATACCCTGCCTGCTTCTTGAGGAGACTTGAAGCACCTTCCCCACGAGCAGCCGGGCAGACACAAGCAGGCCAAACAGACCCAAGACCCAAGTCTGCAGAGCAGCAGGTGAAGCGAACTTCCAGCTGGGTGTCATGGAATTTGGTTCACTTCATAGACAGTGTGCTTGCCTGGCAAAGTTACCGGCCACCTATGGCCCTCTTTGAAAACGGTTTCAAGTGACTCTGAATACCTGTGATCCTTGATCATCAGTACCTGTCTAGCCTCCAGAATAGCTGTCTACCATGTGTTATGTTTATGGTAGCTGCATTCATCGGAGACTTTGATGCTGTGTAGATATTTTACAAGGTTTACCTCTGAATCTCCTCAATAACCTAATAAGCTAGGTCCCATTATTAGGTCCAGTAACAGGAGTGAACCGAGGCTTCCCCATAGAGAGTGCATTGGAAAACAGCTGTTTCTGACTGTACAGCCCATGCTCGGTCTTTTCCCTGGAGCATCTTCAGGGGAAGACTCACCGATGGACTGTCAGCCCTCCATCTGCAGATTCAACCAACTGTGGATCATCAAAAATATTGGGGAAAGGGATGGAGTGGTGGCTCAGTGTTATTGCACTTGCCTGGCATGCGTGAGGACCCAAGTTCAAGCCCCAGAACCACATACATAACTAAGTGTCAGAGTAGTGAAATCCAGAAGAAAAACTAAATAAAATTGGTTCTTTCTTTCTCTCTCTCACTCTCCCTCTTTCTCTCTTAAAAAAGAAATATTGGGGAAAAAATTACATCTGTACTGAACTTGTAGGCATTTTTTTCCTCATCATCATTCCCTAAATGAGATAGAACAACTATTAAGATGGCATTTATGTTATACTAGGTATTATAAGAGTCTAGATATGATTAAAGTACACAGGAGGGTGTGCTTAGATTATATGCAGATACTTTGTCATTTTATATAAGGGACTGGAGCATCATTGGATTTTGGTATCCTGGGGTAAGTCCTAGAACTAGTCCCCTTCAAATTCCTAGGGATAACTGTATCAGTGAGTCTTTCTTGGAGGCCCAGGACCAGCACCTTCCTTTGTATTCGCTCCATAAGCAATTGTTGCGGGGGAAATGCTAGACCCACGCAGAACAATATGGTAGCAGTAGGGAATTTTTTTCTCCTTTAATATTTTCTATAATATGCATTTATTAACATTATAATGATAAAACCAATAAATACCATTATTTTAAAAATATTTGCTGGCTGATCAGAATCCTTCTTGACTCCTTGATTAACATATAAACTTCTTAACACATTGTACGCTTCTTAATTCCTCATCAGTGCTTAGCATTGGGCCAACAAAAAGGGCAAATAGACCTATTTGAATTATTCTGTGGAGTTCCAGGAAATAGAGACCGGCCAGTGGGTGAAAGTTGCAGGGAGAGAGATTTCTTTGCAGAAAAAGGAAAACTTACTTGCAGAATCAACCAACATTGAAGTGGTACAAAGACTGGCCAGGTCTCTCCATGGGCCCTGCCAGCAGATAAACACTTCCAACAGTAGAGAGTTCAGCAGTTCTTGAAACCTTTGAATTCTCATGAGGAATCAACTGGATCCACCTGCTCTTGACTTTCCTTGGAACACCATCTGGCAGAGCTAGGCAGCCCCTTTCTGCTATGCACACAGATGTGCATGCAAAAGTGTCTCCAGGAAGACTTCAGACATCTCAGCAATCCAAGACCTGAAGGAAGCTACAAAGCCCCCGCCTCTCCCCTGTGCACAGGGCAATGGTAGCAGAAGACAGGCATGGAACTCGGCTTAGGCTACAGCCTGGAAATCAACACTGTTCAGAAAAATCAGTTGAAGCAGTTTACAAGGTTGGTCTCCTCCTGGCAATTCTTAGCTTTTCCTTGGTTACAAATCCAGCAGATTAGACGAGGGCGAGGGAATCGCTAGGAGCTGCCGACCACCCTGAGATGTAACAGCGGACAGCAAGGAACCAGGCCAAGAAGGGCTACGTGAGATAGGAGCAACCCTTCTGCTCATGCACACGGTGGTCAGAATGCTGAAGGCATCGTTTATTCATTCTCTTGATTATTTACTGAGCACCTACCATGTGCCAGGATTGTTAACAGCATTGGAGATAATAAAACAGAAATAGAACTGGAACAAGCTAACATCCAAGTTGGGGGAAACAGAAAATAAACATATCAACAAGATTTATTAGTTAGTGGGAATTACTATGAAAGTAAAATAAAGCCGTACAGTGGGGCTGAAAGATGAGAGAGGGGTGGCCAGGAAGGGCTTCTCAGGTAAGCTAGCATTTGAGTGAGTCCTGAATGGAAGGAGACAGTGAGCTGTGCAGACATCAGAGTGTTCCAGACAGCCAGGGCTGGGCTGGGGATGTAGCTCAGTTGTAAAGCACTTGCCTAGCATGTGCCAGGCCTCCTGGGTTCAATCCCCAGTATTGCAAAAACAAAACAATACACACACCAATCCAGATAGCCGAGGCGCCCAGGCCACTTTCCCAAGGGTGTGTGCTTGGTGTCCTTGGCTGGGGCAGCATGAGCAAGCAGGACAGCAGCCAGTGGTAGAGGCTAGGTTATTAGGCCTTGTAGCCATGGTAAAGACAGGCCCAGAAACACCCTTGAATCATCAGGAAGTGACAAATTATATTGAGCAGACAGGCATGGTAAGTCAGGGAACTATGTCATTCATTTCAGAAAATTTCCAGCAAGATGATCAAATTTATTTGTTAGCGTTGGTTCTTAATGTTCTATGACTTAGAACACTCTGTTCCCTCAGAATGTGGATGAGATACGTGTGTGTGTGATTGGTGCGTGTATGACATGTGCACGGTGTGTGTGCATCACATGTGATGTATGTGTCAGCATGTGCATGGTACACATGCCATGTGTGCATATGTGTGTGGTGCAAATTGCATGTGTGAGATGTGTGCATGGTGTGTGCATTGTGTGTGCATCACATGTGATGTGTGTGTCAGCATGTGCATGGTACACATGCCATGTGTGCATATGCGTGTGGTGCAAATTGCATGTGTGAGATGTGTGCATGGTGTGTGTATTGTGTATGTGTGTGCGTGCGCACTCGCGCATGTGTGAGAGAGAGAAAGAATGGTGAGGAGGAATGGAGGAAGCTGGTGCTTGAAGAGATTTCAAGGAAAAAAGATAATGGGGCCCTTGTTGAAATATTGGAGTGGGGCGGGATCGGGAGGACTCTGTCTCTGGAAGGAGAGTTTGTGTGGGAAGTAGAATTCCTCTCAATGGTGGCACCTGATCACGTCCGCCTTTGTTTCCTGATCCAGTTCACAGCGTTCTCTTCAGGTACAGTTGCCACTCTGGAAATGGCTTTTCTGGCCATGCAGGCACTTGAAGTTCTTTCCCCTTCTGTTCAGGCAGAGCCCCTGAGGATCAAAGCCTTGCTCAGACCCAGACATGGGTAGCTGTGCAGGGGCGGCCCAAGGCCTGGCACAACCTGGGACTCTACATAGCTCCTTTCAGTCTTGTGTGGATACAGGGGCCACTGTGTCCCCTGAGGCTCAGGTGGCCTCCACAGTCCCCAGGTGCCTGGTCTGATGTGGCTTCACGTGTCCCTGCAAGCCGCAGGTGCTTTGTGCTTGTGGTTCAGGTCACGCGTGCTCAGTCGCAAGTGGTGTCAGTCATGCCCTTTCAGATGCTGCTCTCAGAGTCCAGATTTTCATCCCTTTATCTTCTCACAGCAGCTCTGGCTTTTAACTTCTTTAAATGGACTGTAGCGGAGGGCTTTGACATTCAAGGCCTTTCATTCAAGGGAGTCTGGCCTCATGTTTCCACAGCTAGAGGAAACCCATGCTACCCTGCAAAGTTGCCAACTCGGAGGGCAGTCCCAGGGGGACTGGAACTGGAGGCTTCTGGAGCCTCTCAAGTCTGGGACCTGATTCTTTCACCTCCCTGTGGAATCCCTTACTGGGGGTAGAAGGCTTGGGACATTATTCCAGGGCAGAGTTCATCAGGGGAAAAAAAATGCGATTGGTCAGTGAGGTCTGCTGTGGTTTTGGTGATTTGAGGGGGTAAATGGCCAGGACTGAGCACAGTCCCCAAATAGTTTATCAACCCAAGAGGCCAGATAAGAAAGGGATCCAAAAGACAAAGCAAGCACAAGGCAGGGACCAGGGAAGGCCATGAAGTGCCTTGGAAGGAGCAAGCCAACTCCAGGCAAAGCAGAGGCTGCCCACAATAATGCTATAGCACTGGTAGGTGCCACTTGTGGGGGCAGAAAATTGGCCCAGAACACTTATGTAGAAATGGCTTATTCCTGGATGCACCCCAAGACTGACAACCCCCATTTTTTGTGTAGCAGAGAATACAGCATCTCCTAAATAGCCCTTCCAGACAAGCAGGGTCCCTGAACCACACATGGGCCTGGGCCTGGACTGGTGGCTTGGCGAGGTGGGGCTGCAAAACTCCATATGGAGCCCGGGGAAGCTGCAAGCTGGCACTGGGGCAAAGTTGAAGCCACACCAAGCACAAGGTCCAAGAAAGGGCCTGGGCTGAGAGTAAAACTGGGTGTGAGGCGACAGGGCCAAGCAATAGTGCTCAAAGGAGCTGGCCCATAGGTTCCCCAGAAACCCTAAGAAGAGTCAGGGGGACTGAGAGGAGACTGGCTTCACTTGTGGGTGGGGAGAGCTCCCCATCTCACGGAAGCTACCAGACCCTTGTGGCTATCAGGTGTTCAAAATGTGGTTATCGTGACCAAGAAAATGAATCTGTAATTTTATTTAATTTAAAAAATGTTTTGAAAGAGACAGAAAGAGAAAATCAATTTTTTATTATTTTTTATTTTTTATTTTTTGGTGCTGAAACCCAGAACCGAACCAGAGAAAATCAATTTTATTTAGTTTTTCATGTGATTTTCGTTGCTTCAACACTTTCTTGTATACATCATGCTGGGGTTCGAACCTGTGTCCTCGCACATGCCAGGCAAGTGCTGTAACCATTGAGCCCCTGCTCCAGCTGCTGATTTAAAATTTTAAACACTCTTTTCAGTTGTTGGAAAACTTTTAGGAATGTTTAGAAGAACTTCAATGTATACAATCTACATTTTTAACTAATTTTTATTTATTAACGTTTCTAGTGAAAATTCCGTATCGAAATTGAAATGTACTATACAATACATACTGGATTTCAAAAACCTAGTATCAAAAAAAGAAATTAAAATACTTCACTAACTTTTTTATATGTTGAAATGAGGTTATTTGGATATTTTAGGCTAAATAATGCATGTACGGGGGGATACTGTGATTTGAACCCAGGGCCTCTCTGTGGGCTGAGCAGGTGCTCTGCCACTGAGCTACATCCCCAGCTCCCTAGATATTATTAAAATTAATCTCACCGTTTCATTTTACTTCTTTAATGTGGCCATTGGAAAAATTTTAAATTATGTACGTAGCTTGCATTCTATTTCCGTTGGAAAGTGCTGATACTCTTTTAGGTCCAGCTAAAGTGCCAGGAGGTTGTCCAAGGGAGGTTGTGTGCAGTGGAAGACGGCGGCTACACACCCTTGTTTACCTTGATTTCAGGATGAGTCCTTTCTGGCCTGGCTGCTACTAAGCAGTTGGTTCCTAATTCGTCATCATCTCCGGGATGGGCCCTCGTCCTCACACCATCGTTAAAATCAAGGTCAATATTTTCTCACAGCGTCTTTCCTTGTAGAACTCCTTTCTAAGTGGCGCAGTGGTGAAATGGGTTTTGGAGGAGGGGTAGGAGCGCTAGAGGCAGGAAGCATTTTACTCCCCTGGAAAGAAGAGGGATTAGTTCCAGACTGTTGCTTTTGGTGTTCCGTCTTTGTCCTGTTAGAGCCAGAATGACAAATAGATCTCAGCTCTGCAGCCAGCCCTGAACCCGCTGCAGTGGAAGACTGGAGCCCCCGTGGTGAGGGTTAGAAGCTGCATCTGCTCTGAGTGGGGAAGGGCCTGTGATGGGTTCGCCATATCTGTACAGGGCTTGCAGAGGGCCCAGAACACGTGCCTTATATTTCTACTGCTTTAGCTGAAGTTGTCGTCGTCTTCTTTGTGTGTGTGTGTGTGTGTGTGTGTGTGTACTGAGAATTAAATCCAGGGGCACTTGGGCACTTAACCACTGACCATATCCCTAGGCCTTTTTATTTTTTATTTTGAGACGGGGTTTTGCTGGTTTGCTGAGGCTGGTTTTGAATTTACAGCCCTCCTGCCTCAGCCGCCCAAGCCACTGGGATTGCAGGCACGGCTCAAATTGTCTTCTTGAAGTGACTTTTCTCCAGGTTAGAGGCTGGCTATGCTTTAAGCTCTGGCCACTTTGAAGAAGCAGAGGAGAGGCTCACAGAGAGTCAGACCAGGTGCAGAGGAGACACTGTCCACCTCCAGGGGCCAAATCCTCAGGAAATGTGTACGATTTTAGTCAGTGCTTCTGTCAGGAAAATCTCAACACCCACTTCCCTTACTCTGTGGAGATGAACTTGGCTCCGGGCAAGGGCTAGCCTATTGGCCCCAGAGTAGGCAGAGCCATAACCCCGAGAAGGACAGGAACATAGTCTGGGGGAAGAGAGGAGGTGTGGCCTTTTTCTCTGTTTCCTCTTCTCCTTTCCTTTAAAGTGGGGGCTGTGGATATGAGCACATTTCTGATTCTAGGTGTCCAATTTCTGCTGATGGCTTTGCTCAGGATGCAGCCTGGGGTACTGGTTATAATCACAGACACGGGAGCCAGAGTGTCCAGGAGTGTCCCCCAGCTCTGCCCCTTAGCGAGCTATTGAAACATTCCGGGCCTGCATTCTCTACCTGAGGAATGGAGATACCAGCAGACCCCTGTCAGAGGATGGCCATGCAGATTAACGAGTTAATTCACACACAGGGTTTAGAATTGTGCCTAGCACACAGTAAGTACTATAAAGCACTGGTATGCAAGTTGTTAGCAATACCAAGTTGTTATAATTTGTAAACTTGTTTCTTAGTTATCCAGCGCTGCATGGCAAATCACCCTAAACCTTAATGGCTTAAAGCAACAAGCATTGATTTTCTCTCCTTGTTTCTTTGGTTCAGGAGTTAGAGAGGGCTTGGCTGGGTGGCTGAGTTTTCTCATGAGGTTGCAGTCATGTGCTAGCTGGGACTGCAGCACTAGAACACTGGAGGTGTTTCTCTCATACAGCTGGCAAGTTGGTGCTAGCTATTGGCAGGAGGTCTCAACTCTCTGAAAGGGCCTTGCCACGGGCCTGCCTGAGTGTCCTTATGGAGTGGTGACTGGCCTTCCCCAAAGCAGGCGGTCCCGGAGACCCAGGCCAATAACAGCAAAGCCTTCTGGATCTAGCCCTGGAGGTCACATAAACAGAGGAGTGCTGTGATTCTGACAGATCACTGAGGCTGCTGGTTTGAGAACAGACTGAAGAATGGCAAGAGCGAATGCTTTCAACAGCTTGGTTTGCACCTGGTACCTTCCAGCCATCATGGCAGGCCTCTGAGCCCAGAATCACTGTGCCCAGTCACAGACCTGGCAGGCTACCTGCCAGCACGACTAGGATTCAGTGATGGCTTCCCGGCTGAAGAGATGCCAACCTCTCAGGATGCCACCACCTGATGCCAAGCTCATGGGGGGAAGATGGGCCCTGTCTATGGAAGACAGTGTAGGGAGCCCCAGAGGTATCAATGGGTTGACTGAAGGATTGGAGTGAGGAAAGGGGACCTCAGTCCTCAGGCAGAGCTGAGGAAGACAGAGGGGCTGAGGCAAGGTTGGAAGGTTTTTTGGACTAGAAGGATATAGGCTGAGGGCCCCTGCAGCTGTCAAGCTCTCCAAATACCTGGAACTTCTGAAGTCAGGGAAAGTCTTGCTGTTATTGATGCCAGAGAGTTCTGTGCAAAGGGAGCAGGCCTACTGCCTGGGGTGGATCCCTTATAGTAGTGAAGTAAGTCATTATACAATAGTATGAATGGAGTTTAAAAACATGATGTTAGAAGGGGGAAAAACTCAGGGCTGAACAGTGGCTCAGCAGTTACCGTGCTTGCCAGGCATGTGCCAGGACCCAGGTTTGAACCCCAGCTCCACCTACACAATGAAGGATCAGAGCAATGAAAGCCATATGAAAAATTAAAAAATAAAATTGATTCTCTCACTGTCTCTGTCTCTTTAAAACAAATCAAAACAAAATAAAACAAAAACAAACCCTCAAACCTCTCAAATATAATAATATTTTAAAAGTAAAATCAGGGGCTGGAGTGGTGGCTCAGCGGTTACAGTGCTTGCCTGGCATGCGCGAGGACCCAGGTTTGAACCCCAGCACCATGTCCACAACAAAGTTTCGGAGCTAGAAAGCCACATGAAAAACTAAATAAAACTGACTCTCTTTCTCTCTCACTGTACCTCTTTCTCTCTCTTTTTTAAGAGAGAGGGACAATGTAAGAGAGAGAGAAAGAGAGGATCAATTTTTATTTAGTTTTTCATGTGGCTTTTGTTGCTCAGACACTTCGTTGTATACGTGGTGCTGGGATTTGAACCCCAGTGCCTGGCAAGCACTCGAACCACTGAGCCACCACTCCAGCCCCTGTCCCTCTTTCTCTTATAAATAAATAAATAAAAGTAAAAGAAAAGAAAGAGCCAGTGGCCCAGGGTGGCTGGGTCTCAACTGCTTGCAAATGGAGGAGGTGACATGGCCTAGAGACAAGATGCCCACCCTTCCCAAGCTTGTCTCCCATGTAGCACTGCTGTCACCTGCCTGGAGGACAGCAAGGCCATTCTCAGGCTTGTTTTCTGAACCTAGATCAACCTGGCCAGGCTGTCATCCGAAGGCAGTGGTTATGGGGAAAGCAGTTCCACGCTGGGGTGCTCAGGAGGAGACGGGAGAGCCAGGCCCCCCTCCCATTTGTAAAGGGGCTTGAATAGCAAACCTGAATTTCTTTACCCTTCTTGGGGACAAGAGGATGATAAAGTCTTCTGGCAGAAAAGTATGAGAACAAAGACAAGGAACTTTTACTTAACTGTTCTTTTATCTCCCTTTTAAGGCAGGAAATCAAAAAGAAGGAAACAAAAATCACCCCATACCCCTCCATTCAGGGTATCATTACTCACATTCAGGCAAATCATTGATTCAGATTTTTTTTTTTAAGAGAAAGAGCAGGGGGAGAGAGAATCAATTTTATTTCATTTTTTTCATCTGGTTTTTATTTTTCGGACACTTCATTGTGTATGTGGTGCTGGGGTTCAAACCTGCATACTCAACGCATGCCAGGCAAGTGCTGTAACCGCTGCCCACCGCTCCCAGATTTTTTTTAAGAGAAAGAGAGGCGGGGAGAGAGAGAGAGAGAGAGAGAGAGAGATTGAGAAACAATTTTATTTCACTTTTTTTCATCTGGTTTTTAGTTTTCAGACAAGTTGTTGTGTACATGGTGCTGGGGTTTGAACCCGGGTCCTCACACATTCCAGGCAAGTGCTCTAACACTGAGCCACTGCTCTAGCCCCGATTCAGATATTTTTCAATTTTTTTTAAAGGAAACAAAATCAGATTTTATATGTTTTATAGCTTGCTCACTTCATTTAGCATTGTTCCATAAACACTTCCTGTGCTGTGAATTGTCTTCATGGTGTTTCTTAGTGGTATCTAGTGTCTCATTGGGTGACTATTCCTTAGATTATATAGTTGTCATTCACAATGAGTGTTTAGATTAAATTGAACTATTGGAAATTGTTTTTTAGGTAAAAATAGCAGATATTGGCAGTTTCATGTGGTTTAACCAAACATGTCGTCCAGTGGTTTCTTGTTTCACAATGCTGGGGATGGAACCCAGGGTTGCTCTGTCACTACATCCCCAGCCTTTGCTAAGTTGCCCAGGCTGACCTCAAACTTTTGCTCCTCTGCCTCAGTCTCCCAAGTAGCTGGGATTACAGGTGTTCACCACCATACCCCATAGGTTGGTTAGTTTCTTCGTTTTGGCGGGGCAGGGATTGAATCTAGGAGCACTTAACCACTGAAACACAGCTGAAGTCCTTTTTATTTTTTATTTTGAGGCAGGATCTTGCTAAGTTTCTGAGGACCTCACTAAGTTGCCGAGGCTGGCTTTGAATTTACAATCCTCCCTGCCTCAGCCTCCCGAGCTGCTGGGGTTACAAGCATGCACCACCACACCCAGCCAATTTCAGTTTTACAAACAACCCAACACTGAAAATTCTTGTAGGATGATGTTTGCACAAAACCTGTAAGTAATCTGGAAATGACATTGTTGCATAAAACATCAAAATTTAAAATAAAAACTGAACCTGACAGGGCTGGAATTAGAGTGAATTTTGTAAATACAAAGTCAGAGCCTATCTTTATCTAAGATTTTAGTGTTTGTTCATTAAGGATTTTTTGCATTTATTTTGATGCTTAAAAGTACTTCATTCAGGGGCTAGAGCGGTGGCTCAGCGGTTTCGACGCTTGCCTGGCAAGCACGAGGACCCGGGTTCAAACCCCAGCACCATGTACACAACTGAGTGTTGGAGCAACTAAGGCCATGTGAAAAACTAAATAAAGTTGTTTTTCTCTAAAAAAAAAAAAAAACAAACAAAAAGTACTTCATTCAAATATGTTGTAGCTCGATTACTGGGGTTTTGGGGCCCCTCCCTCCTGCTGCTAACTTGCCTGCCTCCTTTGCCTCACCCTGACCTCAGCCCTGAGTGTCAGTGGTACCTGCCCTTTAGAGTTGTTTTGAGTCAGTCCCACTCAGTGGCTCAGAGCAGGGGCCCAGGGAGTGTGCTCAGAAGGTGTACGAACTTACCATGTGTCACCAGCACTAAACCAGAAGCTGGGCACAAGGATGAGCGGGACCTGTTCCTGCCCCCAGTTGTCAGGCTCTGGAGGTTGCTGTGAGGAGCGAGGGCTGTGGTGGTGACCCCGGGCGCATGCTGAGTGCAGCCACATGTTAGCCCCGCTGAGGGGTGCAAATCAGGCTGGCTAGATGCAGAGAGAAGGAACATCAGGCAGGGTGGGCTGAGCAAAACTCCAATTCCAAGGTCATCCTGGGATGGAGCGGGGCTGGGTGCGGAAACAAGCCTGCGTGGTGGTGGGGAAGAGACTGTCGGTTCACCCCGAGGCCACTGTTGATTCTCGTCCCAAGCCACCCAGACCATAATAGAGCCCAGCCCAGAAGAGTGGTGGCCACCCTCCCCAGGTACCAGACTTAGCGATAAGCCATCTTCTTATGATTTATTTTTTATTTGTGGTAAGATACGTGTAACATAAATGTCACCATTTTAACCATGAAGTAGCTGTAAGCACTGTTCTACTTCTGGATTCGCTTAGGTTCTTATCTCTCGCATTTGTGTGTGGAGTCCTCAGGCTGGCCCTTTGTGACAATCCGCTGCGCATGGCTTCAAGGTGGTCCACGTCCTAGCAGGCCTCAGCGCACCCCTCTGTAAGGCTCGTGAGTGTCCCACCCAGGGTGTGTTCCGCTTCTGGCCCATCCGTTCCTCCACCCGCAGACCTGGGATTGCTCCTGCTTTTTGGCTATCCTGAATGATGCTGCTGTGAACGTGGGTATAAACATAGCTATTCGAGACCCCCATTTCAATTCCTTTGGGTCTATACCCAGAAGTGGAATTGCTGGATCCTATGGTACTTCTATTTTGAATTTTTTTTGAGGAACCACCATATTGTTTTCTCTCTCTCTTTTTTTTTTGTTTCTTTTTTCTTTCCTTTTTTTTTTTAAGAGAGAGGGGCAGTGAGAGAGAAAAAGAAACAATTTTATTTAGTTCTTCATGTGGCTTTCGTTGCTGCGACATTTCATTGCGTACGAGGAGCTGGGGTTTGAACCCATGTACTTGTGCATGCCAGGCAAGTGCCATAACCACTGAGTCACCACTCTAGCCCTTCTCTCTCTCTCTCTCTCTCTCTCTCTCTCTCTTTTTAAGAGAGAGGGACAGTGACAGAGAGAGAGAGAGAATCAATTTTATTTAGCTTTTCATGTGGCTTTTGTTGCTCCAACACTTCTTTGTGTATGTAGTGCTGGGATTTGAACCGGCATCCTCATGCATGCCAGGCAAGCGCTGGAACCGCTGAGCCACTGCTCCAGCCCCCATTTTCTCATTTTTATTATTTTTACCAGTTAAGGCAGCTGAGGCGCCCAGCACAGTGCCTACCCCTGAGCGTGCAGTGAGCCTTGGTGGACTGGATGAGGCTCCTGGTGGAGGGAAGGGAGGAACAAAGCAGGATTTGAACTCAGAGGACTCGATCTCCTTGCCTGGAGGCCATATGGCTCTGGAGAAGCCCTGAGAGGCCCCAGCTCTCCTGGTGATAGATGTGATCATTGTGACATTTAGGAAAAGAAGGGGGCCGAAAGGCGGCAGCTCCAGCTCTTAGTCACCCGAGCTGAGGATGAAAGGACAGCTCGGGCTGTTTGTGGCTAATAAAATTCCAGGGTCTTTGCTATGTGCCTGAGGCCAGGGCAGCAGCTGCTGCACTGTCAGCCCGGCTGTGCTACAGATCACTTTTCCTTAGCTGTCCCTGTACGCCCTCTAGACGGGGCCAGTGTTTGTACCTAACTTCCCACGGCGTCTGGTCTATGGTGAGCACTCAGCAGCTGCAGGGATTGAACCTCCAGGGTCTGCGTGTGCCCAGCCTGTGCCAAGAGCTTGAGGCATGTCTGAGTCAACACTGCAAGCCAGGGATTGCCAGCATGCCCATTTCACAGATGCGGAAATTGAGGCTCAGAGGGGACGTGCCAGCTAGTTAATGGTAGTGCTAGCGCTTATGGCCGACAGATGGACTCCTAACCGCACACGGAGAGGGAAATCGAGCTCAGCTCCAGACCTTGTTAGGGGTATGTGGTCCTACTCAGCGCCCCCACTGAGCCCGTGGAGTCGGACAGAGGAAAGGACAAGAGGAAAGCGGGTGCAGTTCCAAAGCCGGTGGACCCCTCCCTCTGCTTGACTGCTCTCCCTGCTTGCTGTGTTCTCTGGGTCTGGCAGGCAGAGTCCCTCTCCATTGCTGCAGCAGGGTTGTGGCTGCACCCCTGTGTTGACAGGACACCAGCTGAACCCTCCATGTCTCCTGGGCTCTGTGAGCTCCTGGGACCCCAGGGGACGTGGCTTGTTCAATAACACTGACGTCATGTTCACTTCCGCCCACAACAAAGTCGTGTGGCATTTCTGAGATCTGATCTTTCACAGGTCTGCACCGGGGAGCCCAACACAGTGCCAGCCCCTCCAGACACAGTCCTTTTCTGATGGGTGGGGTGCTGGGTGGGAGCTGAGCCTGTCCTCAGGAGGCATCTAAATCCCTATTAAAGAAACAATATTTATCCTGAAACTGCGTTCTGCTGGTAAGTCCTTGTGTGCACAAAGACCGAGTGTTAGGATTATTAATTTTCCGAAGTTACATGGTGGGGTCTGTCTCAGAGGACCTATGAGAGATGGGGTGGAGTAGACAGAGATTACCTCTGTGCTAGCTGGGGTTTGGATGTGCAGACAGCTCACGTTGCATGGGAGGGTGTGTCTCCTTTGCAGGGGCTGTCACCTGGGACTGTCCTTATTGCTTTCCAGAGGCAATGCTTTGTTTAGTTCCATTGCCCACAGCCCGCTGGGACAACATTGTGTGGTGTTGGAGCACACAGACCTGGAATCCGCCAGACCCAGGCTCAAATTCCCCAGTTCACTCTCTAACATGCCCTCCCTTTCCTGTGCTCCAGCCACACCCCCTTGCTTTCCATCAGCACGGTCAAGGTGTCCTGCCCCAGGACCTTTGCACAGCACAGGTCCCCTCTGCCTAGAGCAGCCCACCCTACCCAACCCCAAATCTGACCGTGGTTCGCTGCTCGTCTCTCCTGGAATGATCTTGTTTATGAGCTCCTTCCTGTCCCCTGTCTCCCCCCATCTGTTGCATGGGCGCTCAGCAGAGGAAAGGGTGTCTGTGGGGCTCACTTCTGTACCAGCAGAACAGAGCCTGCCACGCAGATGCCTGTACATAATGCAGTCACCATGGGGCAGGTGACCCAATCTCTCTAAGCCTCAGTTTCTTCACCAACATAGTGGGCCTGATTGCAGTCATGAGCATTATGCTAAAAGATACCGGGCTCACCATGGCAGCGTCCCTGACACAAAATAAGCACATGTGACTGTCACCTGGCTTCCTTGAGTGCCAGGACACACCAGCACACTTGGTGGGTGTGCAGTGAATGTTGGCTGACCACTATTGCTGAGCACTTTTCTTTGTTCACAGCTTGGCCCTTCATGGTCTGCATTAGCCACATCTTGGTTTCCAAGGTCACACTTAGCATCTTGCAGGTTCTAACTCCTTTGCTCAAGCCATGGAGGAGTTTGGTGTTCTATGCCAAGGAGCTTTCTCAGGATAGTAAAGAGAGTATACAGGATTAAGACCACAGACTCTGTAGTCTAACTGTCTGGATTCAATACCACTTGCTATCTGTGTGACCTTGGGCAAGTTTCTTAACCTCTCTGCGCTCAGTATCTACGTCATAGGATTGTTAAAATTTGATTAGTGTGTTTGGAATGCTGCATCACACTTATTAAGTGCTATGTTAATTTTATTATTATTGTCCCTCTGCTTTCTTAGCTTTTCTGTCATGTAGTCTCTTATTTAAGATATTTCATTAAGAACTATCCTGGGTTCGGGGAATCAGAAGTGAATAAGGCCTTCGAGTGCCGTCCTCACCGTGTTTACAGAGCCGTGGGTGGGTAAATACCAGGAGGGGTGAGCTTAAGAAGGATTTAAGCCAGATGAGGTGGTGCTCGTCACAGGCAGACGCTGATGGCTCTTTTAAGACAGGTCCTTTAATTTCCCTATCAAGCTGTCAGATTTGCACCTTATGTGTCCACATCGCCTTTGCCACCGAGGCTGCTCAAGCACCTCCAGGGAAGATGGTTTTGTGAGGGCCAAGAGCTGGAACTGCAGCTGACGTCGGAGGAGGCCAAGGCCCTCTCACCTGCCTCTGGCTCAGGGGGCCCTCATTTCTGAGTCTCTCTCTCTCCCCCATGCACACCCTGTGTTCCTCCCCAGTCCCAGCTTCCCCTCACTTTCGATCACCGTGACCCTACATCTGCCTCGTGGCCCTTCAGCTCAGGGTGATTACCTGGCCAGCAGGTCCTCGGTTTCCTGCTTCCCAAGAGAGCCTCTGATTGGCCCAGCAGATCCTGCTGACCCAAGACTTGGGTCAAAGGTGACTCGCCAGTGCTTGCACAGACTGCCTTTGGGTCCTTTGGGTCCTGTGCCTGCCCTGTGACAGCTGTGGCTGGGTGCTCAGAGGACTCGCAGGGGGCAAGGCACAGGCACATTAGGGCAAGGAGGGATATGGGCGTGAGGGCCAGGGCAGAACCCTTTCAAAGTGTGGATGAGGGAACTTTCTGGAATGATATTAACGTTCTATTTCTTGACAGGGGTTTTTGTTGCACAGATGTGTATAAATTTATCAAAATTTATCCAAAGGTCCTCTGAAGGTGTGCATTTTACACACACACAGACCTCAAGTACATATTGAATTCTAGTTCATGATACATGCAGACCTGTTTAAGCCAAGTACGCTGAGGTCTTCAGCTTCCTTTCAAATGCATCATAAAATTAAGAAGTGGTGATTGACAGATCAAAGGATGGATCGAAGGGTAGATATAAGATGAAACCAAAATAACAAAACCTGGTAGGTGGCAGGTACGTGGGTAGGCACCATACGACTCTTTCAGCTGCTTGGTATGTTGGAAAACTTTTATAATAAAATGTAAGCATGTTAATAAATACAGGGATTTTGAATAGGCAGGCTTGGCCTGGCGTCTCAACCCAGTCCGCCCCTTTTCCAGTCAGCAGCACAGGACACTGTGCCCCAGGCCTCTACAGGATGCCAGGCATCTCCTTGACCAATGTCTAATGTCTGCCAAAAGCCAGGTGAGTCAATGAGCAATTGAGAATCTCTAGGATCTGCGTGTCACTCGTTGCTGCTGGCTTTCCGGATCCGGTCCCCACATCCAGCCAAGTCATGGGAAAGTGGTTTTCCTGGCCGTGATTTGTGATTTTGTGCATTGTTGGAACGTCTTTGTAGAATTGCACGTTTGGGTGGCTCCCTTTGCTTTTATAGGTCCCCACTGGTACTATCACATTGATATCGCTGTGGTTTATCCACTGTCACGAGAACCCCGGAGGTGAAATCTGCAGGAGTTAGACATTGGTCAACAAGATGCCCATTGTTCTATAGTGGCCTGGGGCACAAGCGTCCTGGGCTGTCTGGGGGCAGAGGCCTCAGGTCTGGTTGCTGGTCTGCCCGGCCCGGTGGCCCCCGAACCAGGTGCTCAGTGGCTTGATGTGGGGATGAGGGAATGGTGGATTTCGGAGCTGGGGAGAGGCATGGCTGTCCTGACTGACAGGTCAGCTTTAGCAAACTAAGCAGTGCACAGTGTCCCCCTTTGGTGCAGCTAGAAATGCAGTACAGCAGTGACAACTGCTCCGCTCTCCTGGGCTCCGTCCCTGGATGTGGGAAGGGGCCCTGCCTTTCATGACTCCGGAATTTTATTTGTCTTTCTGCATCTAATGCTACAAGAATACATAATAAATACATGAATAGAAATGATCAAGCCCAGACTCTCATTTTGCCGGTGAAAAAACTAACGCAAGTTGAGTTGACTCTCAAGCAAAGGGCGGCAGAGCCAACCCCGATCTCACCGTCCCCGCCTCCCGGGTTCTTGCTGGGCCCTGCTGCCTCTGTGTTTGCATCCACAGCTTGGAAGTGGTGCGGCTGCCTCTAAGTGAGCTGTGCCAACCACAAACCTAACTTCAGCACCCAAATCCAGTAGAGAAGTTTCCACTTGTTCCCATGTGGGTATTTAGTGCCGAGTTCTGACAGCTGAGAAACCCTGCACCATGCCAGGAGCTGGGAATTCTCCAAGTCCTCCAAGGCGGGTGTTTGGGTCTCCAAATCCAGAGCACTCTCAGGGATGACTTCCAGGGGCAGGGACCTGAAGGATGGTGGTGGAAGCCGAGGAAATGGTCCTGATGGCCTCCTGTGGCCTCATGGCTGGGGCCTAGGTGGGGATGCAGGTTAGGGGAGAGTCATTTGTTGGAAGCCACACAGCTCTTTGGGCCGACAAGGGCTGGAATCCAGACTTCCAGGCCTCTGAGCCACAACTCTTCCCTACCACACCATGACATCTCTTTAAAAAGCCACAGGACTCTTGTTCTGCATTGAGGCGAAACAGAAGGCTGTGGGAACAGGTGGAGAGCCAGCTGATCGAGCTGGTGGTGGAGAACTTTAGCTGGGATGCTGCCTGTCCCCACCGATACTCTGCAGGTGACCACACCTCCCTGCCAGTAACCCAGGAGCAGAGCATTCTGAGCCCCCACCAGCACTGGCTGCGTTGCCTGATTCATTCTGCTCTGAGTGGGCACCTGGTAGACCTGCGAGCTGAGGCCCCAGACCCCACCAGTAGACCATCTGCTATAATGAAATTCGAGGGACGTCCACAAGAAACATCCTCAAGGACCAGAAAGTGTCAATCAACCTGGATCCTATAGCCTGGAGAACGGTTGGTCTTTACTGCATCAGAAATTTAAATCCTCAGCGTGAGGCTGGGAGTCAGCACCTATAGAGCGAGGGCCACACCTGTGCAGGGACGTGAGGCGCTAGAGGCTAGGTGAGGCTGGGGTGGCTGAGCCAGGGCGGACCTCATCACTGGGGTGCAACCCCAGGCTTTGACTTGCATGAGGCCCAGCAGAGCCCTTTTGAGCGTCTGGTTGTAGTTAGTGTGACTGAGTCGCTGGGATGCATCCAAGGTCTCTGTGGTCAGAAGCCCTGCTGGCGTCATCGTGCTGGACGGCTCAGGCTATGCAGGGCCGAGAGGGCCCTGTCACGCTCAGCTCAACTTCTACGGCTGTCTCCAAGGGGCCTGCAGGTGCCCCTCTGGCTTCCATGAGGGTGAGGGAAAAACCCTTGGTTTTACCCTCCCAGTGAAGTTGTCCTCAGAGACAAGAGGTGATTCCCTTAAAGGAACCCCGATGCTCTTAGAAAGGAGAAATGGATATGGGACTTCCCCCACACTCTGTGTAGAAATTGTCCCGAGTTATTTTTGTTAATTAATTTAATATGAACATATGCTTTGTTGGCCAGTATCAGTGATCTAATGTGTCAGATTTTTAGAAGTGAGGGACAGTGCCACAATGGGTGTTATCTTTGCATTCCCATGTGTGCATCTTTATCATCAGAATTGCTATGTGGAGGGGCTGGAGCAGTGGCTCAGTGGTTACGGTGCTTGCCTGGCACGCTCAAGGACACAGGTTCGAACCCCGGCACCACATACACAGCTGTCTCGGAGCAACAAAGGTCACATGAAAAACTAAATAAAAATTGCTTCTCTCTCTCTCTCTCTCTCACTGTCCCTCTATTTGGAATTGCTATTTGGAGGGGCCCTCAAGTGAGGGTTTTGACCTATACAATCTTAGCAAGGTTCCTGGGAGACAGTTTTTTTTTTTTTTTTTTTTTTCTTTTTTAACCAAGTTGGGCGCTCCCAGGAGAATTGTCTTTTGCCTCAGGAAGCCAACATCTTGGATGGTCTCGCAGTAAACAGGAGGGCAGGGAAACAGCAACCAGTCCCAAGACATCAGAACTGAGCCCAGGCTGCCTGAGGCTGGGAACAGAGTCTGGCAGACTCCAGAGTCATCTGTCCGGGGCCCCTCCCCAGAGGAGCAGAGACAAGCTCTTGGCACTGTTGATGACTTTAAACTGACAGAAGCGAATGAAAAGGTTATAAAAATAGCAAGGCTTTCATTGACCCCAGGGTGCTAGGTGGAGAGAGATGGAAAGATTCACATTAAGAATGGGGCCTTTGAAAGCGCCTTCCAGCACTTGGGCAAATCCCCTGGATGCTTCACCTGTGGGCTAAGAAAAAAATCTCAGTTTGAGTGGTGATGGTCTCAGAAAATTACCAGCCTGTGAAAATGAGGGTGGAGAATAAAAATGCTGTTTGAGCCCACACTAGAAAGAATTAACTGCCTAGACCGCCCACCGGGTTCCATGATGGACAACGGTAAAACGGTGTTAGGGGAACTAGCGTCACCTGGGAAGGCTCTGTCCAGCTTTCGGAACCCACGGAGCTCCCTCCACATGTGTGGTTCCACAAGCAGGAGAGAGGGTTAAAGGCTCACAGGTCAAGGGGCTTGTAGAGCCCACTGGCTCAGGTGACCCTCTTCATACTAAAATCCTCCACTCTGATGGTGTGAGGAATAAGGGGAATTTTTTTAAGAACAGATCTTTGTGTTTTCCTAATACTTAATATTTAAAAATTTTATGTAGCCAGGTGCTGTGGTGCATGCCTGTAATCTCAGTGACCCAGGAGGCTGAGTTGGGAGGACTGCAAGTTCAAGACCGCTTCAGCAATTTAGTGAGACTCTCAGAAGTTCTCTTCTCTCCACTTGCCCCATCATTTCATGTCTAAACCACATAGAAAAGGGATTATTCATGACTGCTCTGTAGAGTTTAACACTTTTCTTAATCAGGCATGACTTTTTTTCTTCCTGAACACTCCAAACTACAGCTGGACAAACCCAAGCCATTTGAGTTAATTCAAGGGCATTCTCTTCCTTGCTTAGCATTTGTGGAGCCCTGACTGTATGTCAGGAACTTTATATCAATTATTTCTATTTGGTTCTATTTTGTTCTTTAATGACCTACATTAGGTGGTGTCATTATGAGGTAGTAGTATGGTAGCTAGGAATTGGGCATTTAAAATCTCACCACACTTGCCTGCTGCTTGCTAGCTGTGTGACCATGGACAAGTCTCTCAGCCTCTCGGTGCCCAGTTGTTTGTTTGTTTTTTTTTATTTATGCAATGATTATAATCATAGCGGAATTGTGAGACTTAAGTGCTCTAACATACATAAAGTGCTTAGAATGATGCCTGGCATTTTGGTAAGCATTAGCTATTATCAGGACTACTTCATAGAGAAGGACATTGGAAGATAAAATGGCTTGCCCAGCTACCCAGGCAGAACTGGCATTTTAATTCAACGAGTCTAATACCAGGACTCCTGCTCTCAACCACTACTACCTCATAGTGGCCCAATTCCTTTACTTGAAAAAAAAAAAAAACAGGGGGGACCGGAGCGGTGGCTCAGCAGTTACAGTGCTTGCCCGGCATGCGCAAGTACACGGGTTCAAACCCCAGCACCACGTGCACAACTAAGTGTCTGAGCAACTAAGGCCATGTGAAAAATAAAATTGATTCTCTCTCTCTCTCTCTCTCTCTCTCTCACTGTCCCTGTCTCTTAAAAATTCCTCCGGGACTGGAAATGTAGCTCAGGGGTCGAGTGCTTGCCCAGCATGCACTGGGTTTGATTCCCACTTGAGAGAGAATCCAGATATCATAAAAGGCAAGTGTAAAATTCAGCGACGTGAGTAAATTCGCAGCTGTGCAGGCGTCACCACGTGGAGAGCATCTCCACTCTTCCCGAAGGATCCAGCCTGGAAGGATCCGGCCTGGACCGCTCCTCAGTCGTCTCCGCAGCTTTGCTTTGGGAGCGTTCTGATGAGTGCACTCACGGTGTGCAGGCTCCTTCCTCCTCTGCTGCCCTGGCAGAGGTCCACCGAGCTGCAGCGAGAGCTGGAAGCCGGCTCCTTCTTACTGACGATGGCTTTCCATCCTGTGGACATGCCGCCTGCAGTTCCTCCATTCGCTGCTTGATGGACACTTGGATGGCTTCCATAGTTCGGCCTCTATGAATACCCTTTGAAATTTTAATAATTTCTTATGAAAAGTTTCAAACAGAGGCTGGAGCAGTGGCTCAGTGGTTTTGGTGCTTGCCTGGCATGTGCGAGGACGCGAGTTCAAACCCCAGCTCCACGTACACAACGAAGTCTCGGAGCAACGAAAGCCACACGAAAACTAAATAAAAATTGATTCTCTCTCTTTCTTTCTTTTTCTCTCTCTCTTTCTTCCTCCCTCCCTCTCTCTCTCACTGTCCCTTTCTCTTTGAAAAGTTTCCAACATATAATGAAGGCCCCCAGCCCATCACTACCTTTCACATTTACCATGAACATTTTACCACTGTTGCTCCACTGAGATTTCTGTTTTGTTTTGTTTTGCTTTTTGGAGTATCTTATAGCAAATATCAGACACCATATCATTTCACTCTCTAACTTCTTTTTTAAAGCATATGAATATTTGTTTAATTTCAAATGGGTAATATGTTCATATGTTCATAAAGTTCTGTTTCTTATTTTAAAGAGAAAGACAGTGAGAGAGAGAGAGAGAGAGAGGGAAATTTTTATTTATTTTGCATGTGTCATTTGTTGCTCCAAGACTTCGTAGGGTGTGTGGTGCTGAGGTTTGAACTTGCGTACTTGCACATGCCAGGCAAGCACTGTAACCACCAAGCCATCGCTCCAGCCCCTGTTCATAAAGTTCTAACCAAAGAATATAGAAAGGCATACAGTTTCATGCCCTGTTCCCCCATCTGCCCACTTTTAGTCAACCACTGTTATTTGCATGTGTCCTGCTAGAATTTCTTTACCTATAATGTAAGAAAATATGAAAATACATACCATTTCCCCACTTTTTACATGGAAGTGTATTAGGTATACTGTTTTGTACTGATTTTTTTAATTTAATAATAAAGCTTAGAAATCTTTCCATATCAGAAGTTTCTCCATTCTTTTATTATTTATTTGTGTGTGTGTGTACCAGGGACTGAAGCCAGCAGCACTTAACCACTGAGCCACATCACCAGCCCTTTTTATTTTTTATTTTGAAATAAGGTCTAAGTTGGTTAGGGCCTTCCTAAATTTCTGAGGCTGGTTGCAAGCTTGCGATCCTCCTGCCTCAGCCTCCCAAATTGCTGGGATTACAGGTGTGTGCCATTGTGCTCAGCTCATTTTTATTTTTATGGCTGTATATGATCTCATTGAATGAATATACCATTAGTTTCAACCATTAGTTATTCAAGCAGTCACCCGTTGACAGACAGCTGGGCTATTTTCTGTCTTTTACTAGTACAGGCCATGTTTAGTTCATAACCTTGTATAGGTGGGCATGGTGGGGCGCACCTGTAATCCCAGCTACTCCAGATGTGGAAGCAGGAGGATTGCAAATTAGAGACCAGCCTCAGCTATTTAGTGAGACCCTGTCTCAAAATAAAGTCAAACGGTCTGAGGGAGTAGCTCAATGGTAGAGTGCTTACCTAGCATGTGCTAAGGTAAGGCCCTGGGTTCAACCCCCAGTATAGGAAAAACCCAACCTTGTACATATATCATTTGTCACCGTAAAATGTTTATAGAATGAGCTTCCTCAAAAGGAATTGATGGGTCAGAGAGGATATGCTTTTGTAGCACTTGCAGATTCCAGTGATTTACCCTCTTTTGCCAATTTATTCTGCCCCCAGCAATATACGCAAGTGTTCTGTTCCCCATTGCCCCGCCAACAGAGTAAGTTCTCTGACTTTTCAACATAGTAGTTGTTTTTCAGCTCTTGCCTCATTTTCTTTGTTTCTTTTGATTTTTAAAATTGCTTTAGTGCATACATTTTATGTTAAAATTGTTTGAATGGATTATTCTTGCATACCTTGATTTATATGTTAAGACATTTAAAAAATAACAACTTTACTGAGATGTAACGCGCATGACACAACTCACCCACTTAAAGTGTGCCATTAAATGATTTGTAGTCCTTAGCTCATGTTTAATGCTCATCCCTAACCTTTAAGAAAAGTGGGTTTTTTCTAATTACGGAAGTATTACATGTTCAGTTCAGAGAGCTGGAAAATCAAGACAAAGAAAAAATGTAACACTGTCACCTGCGGAGATCCACTGGTAAATTTTTTTATACAAAAATAAAAATGAGCCAGGCGTGGTGGAGCACACCCGTAATCCCAGTGGCTCTGGAGGTTGAGGCAGGAGGATTGCAAGTTCAAAGCCAGCCTCAGCAACTAAGCAAGGCCCTGAGCAACTTAGTGAGACCCTGTCTCAAAATTTTAAAAAAAGAAAAAGAAAAAAGGGTTAAGGATGTTGTTCAGTTGTTAAACACCCTTGGGTTCAATCCATAGTTAAAAAAAAAAACAGAGAGAGAAAGAAAAAAGATGTCATAATGTGTGCATATTATGCTGAGGTTTGCTTTATCATTCTTAGTTCTCTTAAGTGTCTCAATTATGCCTCCATCCTCTGGCTTTGCTAATTGCCATGATCATTCTTAATGATAATAATAGCAATACTAAAGACATTACTTCCTACTTGATAAGAGCTTGCTGTGTGTGCCAGGTCCTGCCTTGCATACTTTGTATGCTCAATCTCAATTAATCCTTGAAATAATTCCAAGAGATTAGTACCATGCCTGTGCCCATTTTATAGCTCAGAGAGATTAAGTAATTTGCCTAACGTTAAACAGCCTCTTTGAGGCTCAGAGAGGTTAAGCAATTTACCTAATGTTAAACAGATAGCAAGTCACTGGAGCCACTGCTTGAACTCTTCTGTGGGACTTCAAAACCCTGATCACTCGACTATGGTTCAGACTGGATCTTCAGGACTCATTAAAAGAAACAGCCCTGGGGCTGGAGCGGTGACTCGGCAGTTACTGCGCTTAGTACGTGCGTTCAAACCCCAGCACCACGTACACAACGAAGTTCTGAGGAATGAAAGTCACATGAAAAACTAAATAAATTGCTTCTCTCTCTCTCTCTCACTGTCCCCTCTTTCTTTTCTCTTCTTTTTTTTTTTTTTTTAAGAGAGAAGGACAGTGAGAGAGAGAGACAGAGAGAATCAATTTTTATTGAGTTTCTCACATGGCTTTCATTCCTCTGACAGTTGTGTAGGTGGGTGCTGGGGTTTGAACCCGTGTACTTGTGCAAGCACTGTAACCACTGAGCCACCGCTCCAGCCCCTGTCCCCTCTTTCTTAAAAAAAGAAAGAAAGAAAGAAAAGAAAAGAAACAGCCCTCTCTCGAGAAGTCCATGAGCATGGGGGTTACAGCTCCTCGGGAGCAACTGTGGGACCTACCAATCCTGTTCCTGATGACCCACTCTTGTCTCTGGGCTGGTGAATGCCCAGTGCCCTTCACCTGCACTGGCAAATTCTCTCCTGTTGTGTGTCTCTCTCTGCCCTGGAGGGTGGAGAAAGAGAGAGAGAGAGAATCAGTTTTATTTAGTTTTTGGGATTCAAACCTGAGTCCTTGTGCATGCCAGGCAAGCACCATAACCACTGAGCCACCACTCCAGTCCCTGGCAGGCTGTTCTCTCCACCCTGACCTGTTGTTGGAGAACTACAGAAGGATTGCATCCGCACGGAGCTGGGACTGCCAGCTCCCAGAAAACCGTCCGCTTCCCTCTCCCTCACTTCGGTGTCCCCCCCACCTGTTCCAGCCTCTCAGGCACTGCAGGGGTATCTTCAACTGCAGGTTCCCAAGCCAAATAGCCAGCAGGAGGTTCATGGCTGTTAGCTAGGACAGCAGGCTGGTGGCTTGGTTGCTGTAGCAACGGCTGCTGTGAGTTAGTGGTCCTCAGGCAGAAGACAATTTAACAAACCAAATCTGGGAGCCCAGGGCAGAGATCTGGCAAATGCTGTGGGTAGGGGTGTGACAGGAGAGTGTGGGAGGGGCTGGGTGTCTGCGTGACCCCAGCTGGGGCTTTTGTCCTGCAGAGGTAGCCCAGGGATGCGAGAGCTGCATCCTGGATCAGAGACCCTAAGACTGCGCTGGGGACATTGTGCAGAGAGGAGGCCCTGCCCTTCTGTTCCCAGCCAGGACGAGCTAGTCCATATCAGGGCAGCCATCCCGCTGCGCACAACTGCGAAATCAGAACAGAACACCAAGGCTGAGACAAGGCAGGGCAGAGACCGTAGCTGGAGGTGGACTTGGGCACCTGCAGGAGCCCCAGGGACCTGCACTCGCTTGCTGTTTCGCTCTTGTCATCCTTTCTGGAATCCACTCTACTTAGGCTTTTGCCCCTATTGATCCCCCATAACTGCTCTTGTCAAGGTCACCAAAGTCCTCCACGTGGACCGGATCTCATCGTTAACCCCTGGTTCTCATCCTTCTCTGTCAGCTGCTTTTGACCCTGTTGGTCACTCTGGACCACACTCCCCTGGCTGTTCCCTCCCCCTTGAAATGCTGGGGCTTCTTCCTCCTCTGAGCCATGAGTTTAGGGGTCCCAGGACTCAGGCTTATGTCCCCTTGTCTGTTCTGGCTTCATTTCCCCTGGGAAATCTCTGGGACAGATTTGCATGCAGCATGTTGGCAGGGCAGTGCCTGGGGATGAGCTTCTGGCAAGGAGAGGTTGCAGGTGGGGAAGGACGATGTGTTCAGCTGTGTGATTATTGCAGCAAAGGCTTCAGCTGACCCCAGGGGTGCTGGAGTGGGGAGATCCAGGTGCAGCTCTGCAGGCATTTTCTCATGGACTCTTCCTAATCCTCCGACACGGAGGGGTCTGTCATTGTTGCCATTCTGCATGCAGTGGTTGAGGCTGAGTGGGGAGCTGAGACCCAGACCTAGCATTGTGCACCACCAGCCTCACCACTGCTGCACAGGGCCTCTTAAAAGCTTGCTGAGTAGCCAGGCTTGGTGGTGCCTGCCTGCGATCCCAGCTACTCACAAAGCAGAGGCAGGAGGATCACAAGTTTGAGGCCAGCCTCTGCAATTAAGTGAGACCCTGTCTCAAAGTACCCTCCCCCCAAAAAAAGGCTTGCTGAGTAAACTCAGGAGCCCCTAGGAGGCCTTGCTGGTGCCCCAGTTCTGCCACGTGCTTCACTCACCACCGGCACTACACCTGCCTGGCTCCTCAGGCCTGTCCCCAGAGCCTCTCACCCTGCTAAAGAGAGGAAACACAGCCCTCTCGAGGGAGCAGAGCCTGAGGCCCCACAAAGCTGGAGGAATCTCTCTTTTCATTAAATATGCATGCGAAGTTTGTAACTACTTCCGTTTAATAGACAAACAACTTTCAAGCCTTGGAACAAAAAGCTGATGTGTGGAGTTCACTGCGCGTGCACAGCCTTGATGGATGTCCTCACGTCCTGGAGGCTCCTGGGCCTCCCCTGAGCACTGCAGGTCTCAGCGCTGCATCCACAGCACTGCACATACGCCTGTCCCGTGTCCATGCCAAAGCTCATGCCCTGTACACATGTAGACACACCCCTGCACCCTGGCCATTCTCAAACTTGCACAATGGAACCACTGCCCAGAGTCAAGACCCAGATGAAGGCGTTTCTGCCCTTGCTGTGACTGTGGATGCTGCCATCGCTGCCTCCAAGAACTGTAGTCCCTCAGAAAACCACTCTTGCTTTTGCCTGCTCAGAGCCCTGGTGACATTTGAAGCCTGCAGGAATGGTTCTGAGTGTGGACTGGAGCAATGGCTCTGGAGCCATCCACAGAATTTTCAGTGTCTGTCAGGTTGTGCAAAGCTGCTGCCCCATTGTCCACTCTAGTTCACAGGCCTTGGTAGTCTCAGTCACCTTGGCAGCTGGCTAAGGACAGGATCCTAGGGACATTAACTTGGTTGGCTCTTGATACAGCTGCTTGAGAGATCCTTCTAAGCGAGTAGGCCCCCAACTTGGAATTGACCATTCAGCCACCCAAAGGTGCATATCAGAGGAGGTAAGAGGTTGACTTTGCTTCCTGGTTCTTCTTCCTGGGTGGAACTCTCCCACATCAACTGCTTTTCCGAAATACTCAGAATGCATACCCTGGCTCCAGTGAGGGCCAAAAGCCTTGACCACCCCAGGGTTTCTAAACATGGACTCTAAGAATGGCCCAACATCACGTGCAGCAGAGGGTGGCCCATCACTTAATTTTATTCTTAAGAGAGACAGGAGAAGAGACAGAGAGTGGGGAGAAACAATTTTATTTATTTTTTCCTCTATCCCTTTTTCTCTACACTTCATTGTATATGTGGTGCTGGAGTTTGAATCCGGGTCCTCACGCATGCCAGGCAAGCACTGAGCAACTGCTCCAGCCCCAGCCCATCCCTTTTTTTTTTTAATTGAGAAATTTATTTGTTGAACAATCATACAAATTTTAACAAAATAATATATAATGTATATAGATTCTGAAAATTGGGTTTACCACCGAGAGTGCCCCCCCAATTACCCACCCTTATCCCTCCCTTCCCCTTCCCACAACATCTCTAAAAAAAATATTATGTTGTGTAACATTACATGATATCTGGATTTAACACCTGATATTAGACCACTTCTCTTAATCCAGCCCATCAATTTTAACAGGGTCTCAGAGCAGATATGTAGTCATCCCCTGTCCCCCAAAAGTTAAGATCCACTGCCTCAGAGAGAGGGTAGGTTATAAGAAGGCAAAGTAAAGAATCACATTCTAGAATCTATGGAGTTTTTTGTTTTGTTTTGTTTTGTTTTTGTTTTTTTAAAGAGAGAGCAAGACAGTGAGACAGAAAGAAAATCAACTTTAGTTTTTCATGTGGCTTTCATTGCTCCAACACTTAGTTGTGTATGTGGTGCTGGGATTTGAACCTGCATCTTTGCTCTTGCCAGGCAAGCACTGTAACCCCTGAGCCACTGCTCTGCCCCCTAGGGAGAATTTCGTAAGAGGAAGGGAGGGGAGGAGGCTCTATGCAAAGTTTTATGTGAATATACTATCTGAAAGTAGAACACAGATTTCATCAGGTCTCCAGGGTTCCTCACTCCCGAATTTAAGAGATTTAATGATGTTAAAGTATTAATGTCTTTTGAGAGAAGAGATATGCTTAATAAAGATTATTTTCCTCAATGTAAATATATTAGTTCATTGTAGAAAGTCTGAGAAGAATCTTCTAGAAATTTTCCAAAACCACCTATAATCCTGTCACCCAGAGATAGTAACTGACTTTTTAAAAAGATTTTTGGTAAGTTTTTCATTGTTCTCTTTCACAATTGCCTGGCGTGCACGAGAACACAGGTTTGAACCCCACACAAATTTAGAATCATACTTATTTTTATTGTTTTTGTTCTACTTATTATTTTATGAGTACTCTTTCCTGCTATTAAATAATTGTCTGTAACAGTTTTTCAACCCTTTTTTAAAATAATGGAATCCTTATTTTCTTTTTCTTTTTTTTTCAGGGCTGAGGACTGAACTCAGGGCCTTGCGCATGCTAGGCAAGCACTCTGCCACTGAGCTCAGTCCCCAACCCCTGAATCCTTATTTTCGAACCAGATCTTAGACAGAAGTCTAAAATACAAAAGAGGTAAAAGGTGAACAATTCTAGTTAAAAGCACAAGAATGGAAGAAATGCAATTTGAAACCCACATCTCTAAAAACATGGCTACAGAGTATTCCATCATGTGATGTGAAAGATAACTGTTTAACAAATAAAAATGCAAGATGTCCAGGTAAATTAGAATTTCAGATAAATAACAAATAGCTGTATCAATCTGAACATCAGATAAATAGTGAATACTTTTTTCAAATTAAAAAAAAATCCTATGCAGTATTTGGAACATACTTATACTAAAAAAAAAAAAAAAAATTATTTGTGGCTGGGCATGGTGTAGCACGCCTGTAATCCCAGCAACTCCAGAGGCTGAGACAGGAGGATCACAATTTCAAAGCCAGCATCAGCAACTCAATGAGGCCCTAAGTAACTTAGTGAGACCCTGTCTCAAAATAAAAATATAAAAAGTTTTGGGAACTTGGCTCAGTGGCTAAGCACCCCTGGTTTAGTCCCTGGTACCCGGCCCTCCAAAAAAGAGAGATGGAGATCATGTTTCTATCTCTTAAAAAAATTGTTTGTGGTTATCGGAAGTTCTAATTTAACTGGATATCATTTATGTTGTGCCATAATTTATCTAATCAGTCTCCTCTTATTGGACATTTAGGTTATTTCTCATTTTTCCTATTATAAATAAATTGAGCAGTGTATCCTTGTACCCACATCTTGGTATCCTTATTCCTTTATAATACCCCAGAATACAAATTGCTAGACCAGAGGCTCTGAAGCATTGAAAGGCTTCGGATACATTTGGCAAGTTGTTTTCTACAAAAGATGTCAGGGCTGAGAAGAAATAGAGTAGTGATGGCAGAGACTTCACCCAGCAATTTGGGAAGAAGCTGTTCCCTCCCCATGTAAAATACCAGTAAACTGTGAACCAGGCCCATGGAAGTGCCTTAAAAAAAAAAAAAGCTGCCATCCTCATGATAGAGACACCATTCCAAGGACAGCAGAGGTTTCAGAGAAATTAGTCAGAAAGGGTTCTCTCCTCCCCACCCCCCTTCAAAAATAAAAATTACATAAAAATAGTAACACCCACCAAAAAGGACAGGAAGTCAGCCATCGTGGCCACATAGCGAATCCGTTTTTCTTTTTTTTTTCATGAGGCCTTCCTTGTCAAGGTCCTATGTTTTCCAGGACTGGGATCAGAACATGTACAGTGCGTACCCTCCCTAGCCTCCTGTTACTGTGCAGGCAGGAGTCTGCGCTGGTACGGAGCTTTCAGAGTTAATTTTGTTAATGCTGCTTTTTCTTGACACAGGTAATAATTATTCATTAAGATAAATGAAAACCTCCAGATAAAAATAGAATCACAAGACACTTATAAATTTGTACCTTGTTTCTTTTCCCCATTTAACTGCACAGGGTGAACATCTTTCCATGCTGAAAATTGATTTCCACATTATTCATTCATTCATTCACTCATTCATTTTTAGAGAGAGGGAGAGAGAGAAAGAGTTAATTTTTTCTTCATCTGGTTTTTGTTTTTCCTCCACTTAGTTGTGCACGTGGTGCTGGGGAACCCAGGTGCTCACCCCTGCCAGGAAAGCACTCCAACCGTTGAGCCACCACTCCAGCCCCTTATTCATTTAATTATTTTTTTTTTAAAGAAAGAGGGACAGAGAGAAAGAGAGAGAGAGAAAGAGAGAAACATTTTTTATTTAGTTTTTTATGTGGCTTTCGTTGGTGTGAGACTTTGTTGTGCATGTGGTGCTGGGGTTTGAACCCGTGTACTTGCGCATGCGGGGCGAGCTGTCGTAACCGCCAAACCACAGCTCCAGCCCCTTATTCATTTACTTTTGCAGTACTCTGCATTGAGCCCAGGGCTTCAAGTATGCTAAGCATGTGCTCTGCCTCTGAGCTACAAACCCTGCCCCTCTACATTGCTTTTAGCAATTGTAATGCATTCTACTAGAAGAGTAATCCCATAACTTTTCTTTCAGGTTGTATTATGATTTAATTTTATAAATGAAGAGATGGAGAGTAAGAAAATTTAAGGAACTTCTAGTAGGTCACATGCCAATGGATGGGAAGATGTAGATATTTATATTCCACATATAGTGTTTTCTAATTTATTTTATTGTCATAAGAACACTCAACATGAGATCGACCCAGTAAACCAATTTTGAAATGTACAATACATTACCGTTGACTATAGACGCAATGATGTAGCACGTCTCTAGAGCCTGTTTGTCTTGGTGGACTGAAACATATGGCTATTGATTATTAACTCTGCACCTCCCTACCCTCACCCCCTAGAAACTGTGAATTTGATACTTAGATGTCTGTGAATTTGACATTTTCAATGCCTCCTATAAATGGGATTATGTGATATTTTGTGATTGGCTTATTTCACTGAGCATGATATCCTCATGGTACATCCATGTTTCACACATGGCAAGATTTCTCATTCTGGTACTGGGGTTCAAACCCAGGGCCTCACTCATGTCAGTCAGAGGTTATATCATGGAGTCACATGCCAGACCAGATTTCTTTCTGGCTAAATAGTATTCCATCATATGTGTATACCACATTTCTATCTTTTTCTTTCCCCAGTCCTTTCTATTTTTAATTTTGAGATAGGGTCTTGCTAAGGTGCTCAGACTGGCCTTGAATTTGAGTTCTTCCTGCATGGACTTCCAAAGTAACTGGGATGACAGGTGTGTGTCACTATGTCCAGCTTATCTGTTCATCTGTTGATGGACACTTGAATTGCTTGTGCTCCTTGGCTGTTGTGGAAATGATGTAATGGACACAGGAGTGCCAATATCTTTTTAAGATCTTGATTTCAGCTTCCTTCCTTCCTTCCTTTCTCTGTGTGGTACTGAGGAATGAACCCAGGATCTCACATATGGCTAGAAAAGTGCTTTACCACTGAACTACATCCCCAGCTACCACCAGCACCCCACGCTTTTTGAGACAGAGTCTCTCTAAATTGCACAGGCTGACTTTGAACTTCCAATCCTCCTGCCGTAGCCTCTGAATAGCTGGGATTACAGGTGTGCACCGCTGAGCCCAGCCCGATTTCAGGGTGGTTGTTGTTCTTTATTTTTTATAAATACCCTTCTTATTACCCACAGCCTGCAGCTATTGTTGCCAAATACTCTATTCAGTTGCCAGAACAGGATTTACTTACTCTTTTCCCTGCTGTTGACTTTAGAATGTTTTAAAAGCTTTATTCCTATAAATAAAACTATTGTGAACATCTTTTTAAGAGAGAGAGGGAATAAAAAGAGAGAGAGAGAATCAATTTTATTTACTTTTTTATCTGGCCTTTGTTTCTCTGACACTTAGATGGGTATGTGGTGCTGGGGTTTGGACCCTAGTCCTGGTGCATGCCAGGCAAACGCTCCAACTGCTGAGCCTCTGCTCCAGCCATGTTATGAACATCTTTATGCCTAATCTTTGTCTATAATTTAAATTGTGATTCAACTTGGAATATCAGGGGCAAGTGGTACAGCTCAGTGGTAGAGTGCTTGCCTAGCATGCACCAAGTCTTGGGTTCAATCCTCAGCACTTCAAGGAAAGGAAAGGAAAAGAAGGAAGGAAGGAAGAAGAAAATGAATGAATGAATTCCAACCGGGAGGACATATTTATGCATGCCACTCCCTCTTTCCAAAGTTAAACTTGAATCTGGGTATGTGGGAGATTTAGTGCACCCTGCCATGGCTAGGGGGAGGTAGCAGACAGAATAAAAATAGAAAAGGCCATGTGCCAAAGGATAAAGCACTAGAAATGTACTGCCAGACTGTTTTCCAAAAGGGGACCAATTTAATAATCATT
>PVKS010013481.1:0-50698 GCA_004027875.1 Aplodontia rufa | reverse complement strand
CAGTGTGTTAGTGTGCCTATCTCTCCACAGCCCCTCCAGCATCTATTGTTGTTTATTTTCTTCATCTTTGCCATTCTGACTGGTGTAAGGTGATATCTTAATGTGGTTTTCATTTGCATTTCTCTGATTACTAATGATTTAGAGCACTTTCTCATGTATTCATTGGCTTGATCAATGTCCTCTGGTGAGAAGTCTCTAATTTTTTCTTTTTTTAACCACAGATATCTATTTGTTGGAATGTGAAATTTGAGGAGTAAAAAGTGATGCATTATGAAATAAAATGGAGACTGTGAGAGTTTTTCCTATATATAATTCACCAAACAAATGGAAACTTAAAAGAATGTATTGATGAAGCCAAATGCTTCTGATGCCCACAGTTACAAAAGTGAGTAAAACTACTGAAAAGAATACTAGGTAAAACTTGTAGTGTGCACTTTTACTGTGAGCACCATTAGGGCACAGGTTTTGTAGATTTCATCCACCAATATACACTGAGCACCCAGATACTCAATGGTTTCTAACTGCCTGGCAATATGCAAGTTATAATTTATAAATATCATCTCATTAATCATTATTACAACCAAATAAATTAGCCCCTATCACTATTTGTTAGTTAGCTCTATGCTACATATGAAGAATTAGTTCCAGAAAGAATAAATTCTCTATGAGGTCACACAGTAAGTGGTAGAAATTAAGTGGGTCACTTGGGACATGAAGCCCAGATGATGCTCCTGGGTATTTTCAGAACTGAGCATCTCTGGTTTTAGTGCATGCCAATTTTCACTATGGTGTTACGCACATGCGAGCATTGGTAACTTGGCCTTCAGTGGGAGCGTGAGCTGCGTGCTTACCTGTTCCTGGTGTTGGGCAAGGTTCACAAGGTTTGTTCCATGCTTTCCCAACATTGTATGTGCAGCAGCACATCCTCTTTGTCACATTAAAAGGCAACTCGTTTTCACAAGTGGTTCCATTATAGCTTCGGTAGCAAAAGCTTTTTCTCATGTCTACCCAGGGGAAAAAAATAAGTTAGCTATTCATATCAGCTAGCACTTAACAAGGTCCCCACGCCTGCAGTAGGCTTCCTTGATTTATACAACTCTAAAAACTTTATCTGTCATTCACAGGTATCTTAAAATAGCTCTTTAATTGCTAAGTCATTTTTATATTAACAGCTCCCCCATTTTTAGATAAGGGATTTCATTTATAATTTTCTTGGGACACAAAGTTAATATATATTTCCCTACTCAAAAACATTTACTTAATTTAAAAAGAAGTATTACATTTTAAATGTACTCTTATATGTATGATAATATTTACATAAATGGATAATTAAAATTGTTTAAGAATACATAGGGTAACATTTGGTGAAAAATTTTACTTTACATTTTTAGAACTGTAATTGTATAGCTAAAAGTAAAAATCTTGACACAGAGTCAGTAATTTGTAAGACTCTTAAATACTTCAGCGTTCATGAAAATTGAACTCCAAACTTTCTGAACAATAACTTTGAGACTGAAGAGCTTTACATGTAAAGACAACAGCCATGGCCTAATTAAGTAATTTCAGCAGCCTGTACTTACCCATGCAGTTGTGGCCTCCATTGACCTGCATGTATTCAGGTGGGCAAATGCAGGTGTAATTTCCCAGGGTGTTGTAGCAGGTCCCAGGCCCACACACTCCAGGATGTGCAAAACACTCATCAATATCTAAATAGGCAGAAACATCCACCGATTAATAAAGATGTGTGTGTGTGTGTGTGTGTGTGTGTGTGTGTGCATATATATATAGATATATATATATATATCTTTTTTTTTCTTTTTTGAGACAGCATCTCATTAAGTCGCTGAGGTTGGCCTCGAATTTGTGATTTTCCTGCCTCGGCCTTCCAAATGGCTGGGATTACTGGTGTGCATGACAACGCCTGCTAATAAAGACACTTTTGATGAGTTTTTGTTATTTAGATTACTGAACAAAAGCATAGATGATTCTCTAATGCCATATTTCTACAAAATGTAGAAATAAAGAAAATATCCCAAGATATGCATTTATTTATTTTAATATTTTTTATTAAGGAATTTAGTACAATCATAAATGCATTTATAGTAACAATATGATATACATTTAGTCTTAAACCAGAATTACCCCTAGATCCCACCCTGTTCTCCCTACCTGTCCCCTCCCCCACCTACACCATCCCCCCTTAAGATATGCATTTAGATAACACAGGTATATCTTTTTTCAAAAGAAAAATAATCCCTAATACTTAAAAAATATAAATCTTGTAAAGAAATTATTCTAAGATGGCAAAAATTAATTTACTTGGTACTTATATATTTTTAAATTGAAATTCACATTCTTCTAATGGAATTTTATTTTATTTTATTGGTACTAGGAATTGAACTCAGGGGTTCTGAACCACTGAGCAACATACCCAGCCCTTTTCATTTTGTACTTTGAGGCGGGGTCTCACTAAGTTGCTTAGGGCCTTGCTAAGTTGCTGAGGCTGGCTTCAAACTTCAGATTCTCCTGCCTTAGCCTCCCAAACTGCTGAAATCTCAACAGGCAAGCGCCACCGTGCATGGCCAAATGGAATTTCTTTAAAGTCTGTTTATTTTTTATTTCAACTTTCAATTGAATGCAGGTTAGAGAAACTTTATCTTTGCAGCTCTTTTTACATTGATACCTATTCAGAGATTCTAGAAGCAGCGTAGCTGCAGGTTGTTTCCTTTATTAAATCACACTTCTTCCAAATGCATTTACCTGACATATTTCAAAAGAAAGATTATAACAGAAGGAACTGTTCCATGTTTCGTTTTAGAAGCATTCATTCATTATACAAATATTGAGATTCCACTGTACACTAGAACTTGCAGGGATAAAGAGGAGTAAGATGTGGACCTTGCCTGCAGAACCCCCAGTCTAGTGGCAAGACAGATCCTAAAGGGTAATTATAATGACATGTGAAAAGTGATGGGACAGAGGAAGAAGCAGTCCACACAACCTCTGAATTTCTTTGCATCACATCCAACATGTGTGAATATGTAACAACAAAATCCATCAATATGCACAACTATAAACTCATCAATAAAAAAAGCAGAAAAAAAATGACTGAACATCCAGGTGCAGTGGAGCAGGCCTGAAATCCCAGCGATCTGGGAGACTGAGGCAGGAGGCTCGAAAGTTCCATGGCTTAGTGATTTAGCAAGACACTGTCTCAAAATGAAAAATAAAAAGGGCTGGGGGTGTGGCTCAGTGTTAGAATGCCCCCTAGTTTAACCCCAAGCACAAAACCAAAACAAAACAACTAAAAAGAAACAAATAAAAACTCCTACAAAAACAAAACTGAACACTATTAACTTAATAGTCACTTACACTTAAGCTTACCTATTTTTCCTACATAAAATACAATGATTATGAATAACAACTTACTTAATATTGTATGTTTCCACACTACTCCATTTCCCCCATTTATATTTAAATAGTTGTCTTACACAGAAAAATAATAGTAAATTACAGGAAATGAGTTACAGATTTAATTATCTATCATCATACAACTTAGCAACATTGATACAAAAAGAATAACGCCATGAATGGTGGTTTTGTGGCGCACGGGGCCCCCTTCACCTCACCTTCACAGATGCGGGTTTCCTCGCTCAGGTAGTAGCCTTGTGGACACTCGCACTGGAAGCTCCCGAAAGTGTTGATGCAGTTTCCACCCTGGCAGAGACCTGGTAACTCCTGGCATTCGTCAATGTCTGCAAAAGGAGTGACAGTTCCATAGCTACAAACACCATGGTGAAAGACCAGGGTTCACATCAGAGCTTTCTCTGTGAGACCCACAGACTTCCAGGCACCCAAATGAGCACTTAGGTGGGGGCTTCATTCTGTTCAGGGATTTTCTTGGCCTTTTTTTTTTTTTTTTTTTTGTGAAGATACAAGCAAGCAGGGGATGGTTCAAGTTGGGGGATAAAAAAGTTTCTACGTATAACAATCACACATCAGACCCCTGCAATGGATTATGAAGTTATTTAACATTCTAGTAACTGAATGCCAATCTCTAAGTTTGCTAAATAATTTTGCTGAGTTTGCGCAACACAAACATTTATACCGGCTTTTCTCTAACGTAAACTCTTCAACTTATTTGAATCTAGGTGACAACTATCCATGAACTCACCTTCCAAAATGATTGTGATGGGGTTGGGTCTAAAGCCTTCACCTCCGGGACACAGGGTATAATATTCAGCTATAAAACAACAGAGAACAAGCCATTTGATATTTGTGTCGAAGTGGCTGAGACAATGAGCAAATGTTCAGCAACTGCCAGGCTCAAAACATACATTTAAGGGGGGCTTCTTAGTGTTCTATTAAATACATTTGAAGTTATATTTTACATGAAAAAAAGATCATTACTTCATAAGTGATATATACAATAGAATAACAAAAATCATTTGCTTTTGAAGAAGAAAATTCCTTTGCAGACAATTCATATCATATTTTTTGGCTGGTAGATGAAACCAAAGGACTCTTCAGTACAAAAGTTCGAGTTCATGTGCTTATCAGAATACAGGCTTCAAATTACGGTATTCTATGACTGTAGGAATACAATCCACTTCTGAACCTGAACTAATCATCCCTGAGAAGAAACAGGAATGACCTTTATTTGTGGTACCATATAGAATTGATATTATTACCATTTATATTGGATTGTGGTTAAAATTTTTTTTTCAAAAAAGCATGAAAAAAGAAAAAGAAACAAGAAGAGAGGAATTCAAATTCCTTTTACAGGGGCAGCAGCAGTGGCTGGGTGGTTACGTGAGGATGTAACCAGCCAGGTGTGCAGTGAGGATGCGGGTTTGAACCCCAGCACCACATACACAACAAAGTGTAGGAGCAACAAAAGCCACACGAAAAACTAAATAAAATTCATTCTTTCTCTCTTTTAAAAAAGAAAAAACACATCTAAAAACCACAAATTCCTTTTATATAAAATACTCTTGGCTGGTCTTTGGCATAATCAAAATAGTCCAAATCCATATATATATGTATATATATTTTGTTCTCATTACTTCCACTGCTCCCGGTCCAAGAATAAAATAGGAACTTTTCTTCAGATCTGTTTGGTCCCCTCCTCTTCGGCCCCGTACTTACTGCTGTTGACAGGTGGGCATGTCTCACAGGGGTTTCCCCAGGCCTTTCCTAGAGAGCAGCAGCAGGAGGAGCGGCTGACACCCACCCCAATCTCCGTGTTGCAGGACAGACTCCCATCTCCTCGAGGACCAAACTTCAGGTAGCAGTTGCCCACGCGGTTGTCTGTAAAGCCAACAAGGGAGCTGAAGATTGCCCTTGCTAGGGTGAGGACCCCTTAGTGAAAAGACACTCAAAGGATGAAATCCAAATTTTGCACATTAATATGAAAGATTTGTTTTTAATCTTTGGCACAAAACAATCTCTTGCCTTAAATCTTTTCAAGATTGAATCATAGGTAGCAAATTATGACAGATTCTCCAATGTTTAGAAACTTACACAGATCATATTTCTGGACACTGAAGGAATTAAAAAAGGTAGTGAGACATTTCTCATTTGGGACATTCTGGACATTTCAATAACAGGAATGCAAGAAAATTTTGGTACGATCAATTTGTACCATAAATTTACAAGTAATGGAAAAAAACAGGCAGGTTCAAGTTATGTATCAAGGAAGGATACCCCCTCTTCCCTCCCCTCCCCATCATCTCTATTCTGTCATGGTTTAGTTTCAATCTCAGAGCAAACCTTGCAGGTTTTGAGAAGGGCGGTCTGTTACTAATTTAGACCTCTCTATGTAAAGTATCAATGAATCTCAGACTTGTCTCAATTTGTGGTTACCATCCAGTTACCATTTTGATTCTTTAAACACTACTTTTGTGCTGAGAAGTCTCAAAGTTGGAATTCTCTCATCTCTAACCTGAACCTTCTGCCAAATGCACACCTGATTTCTCCTTTTAGTTTTATCTAATGGTTATTTCATAGTCACATGCTGAAAAATTAAACTATTGATATTCTGTACACAGAAAATGTGCTCTACTTCTCTTCCAGGTTATACACATTTTCAAAAATGAATACTCCCATCTTGTCAGAAGCACAGGCTGCAAACCAAGGGGCCATCTTTGACTTCCTTTATCAATTCTTATTCAATCCAGTAATAAGGCCTTCAAAATATATCTGGAATCTGACTAATCACTGTCTCTACCACTGAATTGCAGACCCTTCCTTCCCTGGACTTCTACGATGGTGTCCTCATATCTGTCAATTTCCATCCTTAACCCAGCTACAGTCTGTTTCTCCCTCTGGAGCTAGAATGAACTTTCAGAAGCATTACTGTAGGTCACCTGATAGCTGCTCTTCTCAAAAAGAGTAGAATGTGAAGTTCTTACCAGTCTACAAAGTAATTTTTATGTATGATTGTACTTTAGAGTCATTTGGGCCAGTTCTTATTGTTTTATTTATTTCTCCCTTTTTCATTTTGTTTTTGGTGCTGAATCTTGGATATAAAGAGGTGAGTTAACTCATGGTTCCTCTCTTATTAGTTTGAAGTTATTCATCCTTTCTTTCTTCCTCTCTCTTTTACCCCTATTCTCCATTTCTACCTCTTATCCCTTACTCAACCATCCACATGTACTTAATGTGGCTATTTTCTTACAAATGTTCTTGAAAAATAAATATAATTTTTAACACTGTCATTTTAAATTTACATAAAGTTATTTTAGCATATAATTCATTTAGTTTTTTGTTTAATTTTTTATTGGGACATTATAGTTTCACACAATAGTGGGATTCACTGTGACATATTCATATACGCATATAACATAATTTGGTCAGTTTCATTCCCCAGTACTTCCCTTTTCTTCCTTTCTTCCTTCCCTCTGGTTCCTTTCCTCTACTCTACTGGTCTCCCTTCTATTTTCATCTTGTTTCATTTTCATAACCTTTTCCAATGTTTTGTGAACATTTAATCCATGAACTTCATAGTATCCAACTGCCTTTTTTTAAAAAAAATCTACGTACTACCCCAAGAATAGTTTCTAAGTGTCTGTCACTACAAACAATAGTGCACTGAATGTCCTATGCATGTCTGAATATGGGTCTGAGAGTTAATATCTTTGACATATCAAACCAGGAGAGGAACTGCTGGCCACAGAGTTTGCATATACTTAGTCTTTCCATAAAAATAATCATTATCATTTACCATATGCATCCAATGGATCCTTTAAAAATGTTTTAAATTAATTTAGAAACTAATTTACAGAAGGAAAAAGGTATGGTGACACAAGTTTATCAGTAATTTTACTAAGACTTTAATCATATCTAACTGAAATTTCCATTCTGCATTTTCTTGGTTTGGAAGATACTGTACCCAAAACGGTCCTTTGAACGCAACTAGTTACTAGTTACTAATCAGCTGTCACTCAAAAACTTTGAATAACCTGGAGTTTTTAAAGAGGAGGGATTATATTGTTTTAAACTTAATTACAGCAAACACGCATCACAGTTCCTTGCCAAGATAATTTAGATATTCCTCTCTATCTATTGGTTCATTTGATTTCTAGAGCTTTTACTTACCAACACAACCCACACCAGTAGGGTTCAGTTGAAAATCGGGTGGACAGTTACACTCGTAGCGACCAGGCGTGTTGACACACAGCCCGTTGACGCAGTTTATGGGGTCTGCACACTCATCAATATCTAGAAACATTTAAAATGCCCAGGTTAACATTCTTACTTTCTCTATGCACATTTTTGTTCTAAACAATTCACCAGATTTTTTTTATAAATAAGTAGATTAAAGATCATCAGGAAGAACTTAGCATAGTAGAATAAAAATCTTAAATCCCTTGTATATTCCTAAAATGGGTTCTATAGATGAAGCATTTATGATATCATTTAAAACCCTTAATAGTTAAACAGAAGTTAAATATTGCAATTCTGAGGAAGAAAAATTATGTCAATATTCACTTAACTAAAATTATATCCATGACCGTATATACACTCACATATACATAGAGATATTTTACTAGCTTCATGTTAGTGATTTAAGCTGTTTTTATAAAACCACTAATTTCATAGTTAAAAAATAAATGAATCAGAATGTAGTTTTCCTTTTCAGAAAATTGCATAACACAATGCTTAGGTTAGCTAAGCAGAAATTTGAAGAACTTTTATGTGTAGCACACAGTATTTGTTTCGACTCATCAGAACGCAACTGAGCCTTTAACTGAGCATACCTGTACAGTTTCCTCCTGTTCTGTCCAGTTCATAGCCATCATCACAGATGCAGTGGAACATTCCAGGCAAATTATTACACGTTCCAAAGACACAAATATTTTGGAAGGAGCATTCATCAATATCTGAAGATTAAAAAAATCATCTATTACTTACAAATAAATTTAAAATTTTGATTTAAAGTATAATATTGAGTTTTTCTAACTCTATAGATATTTAGATGCAGTAAAAATTTTTTCTTTTTCTTTGGATAGATAGGTAGTATAAATGGCAAGTCAATAATGTTCATCTATAGAACTATGATATAAAGAAATATTGTTTTAGGAGAAACAGTATTGATTATTTCTATAGTCTTAGACTATGAAATACCTAACTAGGGACGTGGTGCTTTAAGGAACAAAAAATATAAAACTCAGATGTAAACATGTCAAAAGGAATAAAATTGTAAAAAATGAAAGATAAAAACAGATTTGAAGGGTCTAATACATTAGTGCAAACAGCAGATGTTTTCAAATGGATAAATTAAAATAAAAATATAACAATTAAAAATATTAAAAATAAAATATAAGTTTATCTTTTAAATTCTACTTCTTTTTTATTCTGTAATCCAATAGTCAGTTTTTTTTTTTTTTAAAGAGAGAAGGACAGTGAGAGAGAGAGACAGAGAGACAGAGAAAATCAATTTTTATTGAGTTTTTCACGTGGCTTTTGTTGCTCTGACACTTAGTTGTGTACGTGAGTGCTGGGATTTAAACCACTGTACTCGTGTATGCTGGGCAAGTGCCGTAACCGCCGAGCCACCACTCCAGCCCTATCATAGTTTTAAACAGGAAAGTTTTGTTCTTAATACCATGTAAGAAGATGATCTACTGCCCACCACAATCTTACAAATTTCATTAAAATATCTCTATAAAAAATCAGAAATTCAATTTATAAAGCTCTTCTTCCATGAGGCTTTAACTCAGGGTCAATCAGTGGGATTTTATTGCTCCTTATTTATGAAAAAGAAGGCATCTATGTGTATGTAAGAGGTATAGGAATAATCTATATTTCTACTCATAAAAAAGATGGGCATTTTTATACATAACTGGCCTGATATTATGAGAATGCAGAGCACACATGTCATTTTAGGCTAGACTCGACAAGTCATTCTTAATTGCTCTTTTGAGACAGTATATTTTAAGTCTAAAATGGTCTTCTATTCATTCCTAGTAGTTAAAATTGTTTCAACTGTCTTAGATTTAAAGTATGGTTGAAATTTTGCTTAAAAGTTCAACTGAAAAAAAAAAACGTTCAACTGAGGGGCTGGAGCAGTGGCTCAGTGGTATCAAGTTTGCCCAGCACGCGTGAGGACCCAGGTTCGAATCCCAGCATCACGTATACAACGAAGTGTCAGAGCAATGAAAAGCAGATGAAAAATTAAATAAAGTTGATTCTTTCTCTCTCACTCTCCCTCTCTTAAAAAAAAGAATCAGCTGCTACAACTTAAAAGAATGTTCAACTGATGTGCAAAGGTCTTTTTTTCTTTTGTTGAGGGTAATAAAGTTATTTTCTAAAGAGAATGAGCAAAGATTCATTAAGCTAGATTATACAAAGTTGTATTAGTCTATAAGTGAAAATTAGTGGTATTATCTCTGTAAGTATATGCATCTTACTTTTAAATAGGCTTTATTAGAAATGCCCTTCATTGGAAGAATACAATAGCTGTATAAAACAGGTATTTTTAAAGAATACTATGTTGCTTTTATAAAGCTGACATTCAAAAATTCAAATAATACAGGAAAGTATTGATAACAAAACAGAAGACAGCAAACAATATAGAAAATAAAGCCGCAAAAGTGAAAGTCACTAAAAAATGTTTCCATTCATGAACATTGATGCACATCATTCCATAAACTTCTATATGCATATTCATTGTAAAGATGATTTTCATCATCTAATTAATCAGATTAATTTTTCATTCTAATTTTTAGAATACCTTTCTAATATGAAAGGATGAAAAAAACATTAAAAATTCATCATGTTTTGGCTTGATGTCAAAGTTCAAATGCAACTTTAAGACAGTACTAATGGATTCTACGTAATGAACAATAAGAAAATTAGCACTTGTTAAGTCCTTTTATCTATTTTTGTCATTTATATTATTTTCACTTTTTCAAGGTTTATAGCCATTTGCCATTATCTCGACATGTTCAGTGTCAGTTCTTAAAGGGATCCCCAGTCGTTTTACTTCAGTCTCTGTTTATTTCTCGATAGGCCATGTTTTGCTGTGGGTTAGTTCTCTTTTCCCCCAAAAGTGAGGGAAAGCATCTGTGAAAACACAAGTGCTTTCTTCCTCAATTATTTCTTGTGTGACCATGTGCCTACTGACTGTCATGAGCTTCCTGGGTAAACTATTGTGCAGCCGCGGTTCCTCAGGACTGCGTGGCTCTGTTGGCCCTGAATGCTCCCACTTGTACTCAGACCTGCTTTTTCTACTGAAGCCTTGAATCCTTCCCTATGACTAGAGCCGTCCAATGTAAGAAGGATAAGTCTCCGTCTTATAATTGGCTTTTTCATGTACATCCATGTCTTCTTTGATTGCTTAATATCATTTTTTTTTCTGTTCAGCATTTTGCGCTCTCCACTTTAGAGACACCAATTACACTGAAGTTTAGGGTCCTCGCCTTTCTCTAACAGTGCTTTCTCTTCTCATCACTGTGATTGTCTCAATCCTTTTCCCTAGGTTAATAATTACATTTCAGTGTGTGTATGGGGGGGGGGCTCTTCATTATTTTGCTGTTTCTATTTAATAGTGCTCTAATTTTGCTCTCTAGGTCCCCATTTGCAGTTCCTTGACTCTTCACTCTCCCATTTAATCTTTATTGTTTTTATAATCTTCTCTTTGAAGTTATCTAATCATATTTATTAAGGACACCTATGGCACAAAGTACTTTTGGAAATTTGCTTTTGCTCCTCGGATAATTTTCTTCCACTGTGGGTTGGTTCTTTACCTTTTAAAATTTTTTTATGTGTTCTTTTGTTGCCACAGGATGCCGGCAAATTTCTGTTATTTTTAGCTTCTTTACACACTACTAAAACCACTTGTCCAAGAGTTTCTATTTACTTTCATGCAGTTTAGGTGCTGTCCCTGGACATCTATCCTCCTTTATCAGGGCTCTAATTGGAAGACAGCATGGGGTCTAGATTTCATTAAAGCTGCTGGTGGGCAACCCAAAGTTTCTTAAGGTGGAAGAAGAGGGGAATGTGCACAGGAGGAGCTCCACGGGACTCTGTGTGCTCTTGGTCGATGAACCTGGCCTTTGTTCTGTCTTCAGACAGTATGCTAAATGGACTGTCTAATGAGTCCTAGCTCGTCCAGTGGTGGTTCCTCTGGGTTTTTGCATTCCCTCATTTTGGTGGAAAATACTAGAAAATGGCCACCTCCAGTAATTTTGGGGGGCTCCCTAGAAATCCCAAGAATTTGTGGTGAGAAGTAGATATCGAGTGGAAATGTTGATCAGAGGGTCAATTCAGAGAAGCTTATATTTATAATAAGATGGGAGTCATCTCATCAAGAAACTAAGTAAATTCAGGAGAAACAGTCTGGAGGATCAGATCTTGTGGAAAAGGAAGACAAAAACAAAACCAGGCAAGAGCCATGGAATTACACTGTTGGGATTGGAAAGGCTAGTGTTCAGCCAAATGGTACAGAGAGTCCAAGTGAGAGCGAACCACACATGTGCCACCGCTGTTGCCCTGTTAATTTGGGATTTCTCCCCGTGGTAATGACATGTAGGAGAAAACCAACAAGTGACGGATGTAAACTGTAACTATTTAGCCCCACCTTGGGGGAAGGTCTGGAGAGAAGCTGTGGAAGGGTTTATGCCACAGAGAGAGGAACAAATTTATGGAGAGGAAATTCTGTCTAGGTATAAAGAATTCACATTGGCAGCAGAGCCTGGCTACTTCTGACTTGCTCCCGTTCCAGCTCCTTGTCAAGCTGATTCAGATGATAAATCATGTAACTCCCTACTCACATGGACCCCCATTTTCTACTAATTGGCTTCAGTGACGAGAAGCAAGCAGGACTGGGGTTTCACTCTACAGTTAAGCAGGAGGGCTGTCAGTGCCTCAAGACCTCTTCCCCAGGGGCTACTATTCACCCCTTCACTCCGAGTCAAGCGGTATTAGTGGATGTTCAGGAAAACTTTCTGATCTTTTAGACGCGTCTTTTCTTCAGTGCCACTGTTAGTGACGGAACCCACTCAGGCTCTACACGAGTCTCCCGAGCGTACAGTTTGTGCTTGGCTGCTGTTGCTGCGTGTGTACTCATATTTAACATTTCTATAAAACATTTCCATTCATTTGATTAGACACTGGAATAGGGGGGAAAGATTGTATCAGGTTTTATTTTATCATCTTTCCCTAGTGTTGGCCTGAGTTTCCTTTTTTAAAGGTTTTCGGTGAAATGCAAATTTTGTTGAAGTCCTATGGTGTGCGAATCACTTTCAGTCTTTCATTTCTTCATGTATTTTGTACTCCCTACAACACACTGATGGCCCATACTATGCGTAATGCGAATTGTCTCTAATTTAAAAGAAAATCTAAATTCTTTTTCTTGGAAAGATATCACACTAGACACAAAGTCCCCTTTCTAGGAAAGGGGGTTGACATGACTTAGAGGAAGAAGACATCATTATTAACCAAAACCAAAACCAAAAGAAACAAAGTCCTTAATGAATCCCTGAAGTAGGCTTCCAGTCCCAGACATACAGATGGCAGATTCAAAAAGGAAGGTCAATGCCAAAATTGAGTTCTTTCAAATTTTGATAAACACAATAAATAGTGGTGATTTGGAAAGGAAAGAGATCATGTTTTAAAAGCTGAATAGTTTTGCCACATGTCATTCATTTAGTGATAAAAAAGAAAAAAGACAAAAATAACAATAAAAAAAGAAGTACTTAAAAAATAGAGTGAGCCAAACTTCCAACTATTGACTATTGGCCCTTGGCCAGGAAAACTTCATAAGAGATGAAAGCTGCCTTCATCATTATTCATTCTGCAAAATAATCCACGCTTAAACGAATGATTTTATATGTGCAGCATGTGCTATGTATTCTGCTTCCAGGTGGAGCCCGTTCCAGCCCTTTTTGTGGTTTCGTTCGTTGTAGTTGATCCAACTTGAAAATGAGTTGGAACCCTGGTGACCCACCTTGGCAGGATCTGCTGTCTGAGGCTGGAGTGAAGCCCATCTCACACTCGCAGCGATATGCCCCCGGGACGTTGAGGCACTGTCCATTCTCACAGAGGTTTATGTTTTCTGCACACTCGTCGACATCTGTGGCAGAAGTACATTACAACATCTCTATTACTTTCCACATTTCATGACACATTTTTCCTTGCTCTATAACTAAATCAAGTTTACTGACTTGATGTAGTTTTCATTAACATGAAACAACAATTACATTCATAGAAATCAGAGTATACAACCCGACAGTAGACTTACGGAACCTACCCCTAACATTCAGTGTTATTAACACAGATAACTTTCACATGTGTTTGTCTTACTTCTCTTTAATGCCAATTTGATGTATTAGTATTATAATAACATCATTAGATAAGACCAAAAATGTTGGAATCAATTTTGAAAAGATGTTCATTCATTTAAAAAGAGTATAGTATTATTAGAATAAACAACTTGTGCTTTTACTAATCCAAGTAGTTTAAAGCCAAGTAGAGACATTATGGGAATGGGGAAAGTTTCTTTCATGTCATGACAATATTATAAAAATAATCCCATCTTAATTATGCAAACAAGCATTCATTATTCATTGACCTTAAAGATGATTTATTTAATTCTATGAAGTTGAAAAGAGAAGGGCGGACACAAATATTTAGTGAGGGACAAGTGGTGCTTCAGTTGCCTGACGTGCAGTTTCCTTTTTCTTTTTTTTTTTTCTCTCTGACATGCATTTTTCAGCGAGTTCAGCAGTCTTGCTTGGTGTAGAGGAGGAAGAACCGGAGGGTTATGTGAGAGTGACATGAGCTAGCATTTCAGCTGAGCTGGATCTCACTGCAGATGTCTAATACCAGAGTCATGCTCTTTCCTGGATACCACCATGCAAAGAAATACCAGGAAACATGTACTAGTCAAGGCATAAAAGCAAGGAAGCATCAAAACTGAGTAAACATGTTTTCTTAAAGAGACATTTGACAATAATGAGTCTGTATTGTTGCTTAAATGATGAGAAAAAAATTTAGAGTTTATCTTTTAATCATGAGTTGAAAGTGTGTACTGATTACCAGCTGAGAAATGCCTATCTTATAAACTAAAATTTTACGTATTCAACTTCTTTTGTCCAGGAAGATGATCTAGTCTTATATACGCATGTGAGACAATGTTTTTTTTCTCAAGGAGTGTGGAATATAGAGAGGCTAAATGGCAGCTGAAATTTATGGGCTCTTAAGAAGTTGTTTTTCTAAGTCCTCTGCTTGTATTATTTCACTTAGTACACATGTGATAAGCTATTCAACTTTGATAAGCACATTAAATAGTGACTGGGCAGGACACATACTATCCTAAAAAGCTGAACAGTCATCTTGTCTCATCTGTTTACTGAATAAAAAAGTAAAACAAAATGTCATTATTATTATCATGCCCATTTTAAAACTAAGGTCAGACAGTTTACGCAATGACTTAGGGTTATATTGGCAGTAACGGGGAGAGTGAAGATTTTAGTCCAGGTGGTCTGATCTAGATAAAGCCTGTGTGTGTGTTCATTTTTATTTTTTAAAGAAAGAGAGGGACAGTGTGAGAGAGAGAGAGAGAATCAATTCTTTTTATTTAGTTTTTCTTGTGACTTTGGTTGCTCTGACACTTCATTGTGCATGTGGTGCTGGGGTTTGAACCTGTGTCCTTGCACATGCCAGGAAAGTGCCGTAACCGCTAAGTCATGGCTCCAGCCCCAAGCCTGTGTTTTTTCATCACTGTATTATAAATACTTAAGAGAGAATTATCATCACAGAGAGTACAAGGTAGTCATAAATGTTGCTATTTTAACACTTCCACCAATATTCTGGAAGATCATTCAGGCTTTTGTGTTTAATGAAGAGAAATGCACAGCTCCATGTGTAGGTTCAGTGTAAAAACAGAAGTAGCTAATTTAGCCCTCTTTAACCATAAGTTTCTTCAAATAAGGAAAGCATATATAGTGTTCCATGATGGCTACATTGAGGTATTCTGAGGCCCATCACTCACCTGAGCAGGTAAAGCCATCTCCAGTGAACCCTTCAGAGCAGGCACATCGGTATGAGCCTGGGGTGTTTACACACTGAGCATTTATGCTGCACTGGTGGGTTCCGTTAGAACATTCGTCCAGATCTGTATGTCAAGAGAAAATATTAACAATGATCAGAAGTGAAAACGGGACAGTTTAAACATCTAGAAAGGTTTTAATTTAAATATAAATGGGACAAACAGTAAGCATTTTAGTTTATCTTTAGGGTCACATCTCACAGCTCCAATTCCCTAAAACCTCACACCTATAATCCAAAATGCTCATGCCACACATGTGGGTCAAAAGTACAAAGTCAAGAGTTTTGTGCAATATCTAATCAACTAACGGTTAAAAGAAAAACAGTGTCAGACTTCATTCTGCTTCAGCTGAGGGGGGATTTTATTGCTGGTTCCTTTATTACTGAAAAAGGACCACGTTGAAGATATTACTAAGCAGGAGAACATGCATGGAGTTTTCAAATTGATTTTATAGATGAGGAAACCAAGACAGGATTCTTGACTCCAGAGTCTAGAGTCAGCACGAATCACAGATGCTAAGCCCAGAAAAAAAAAATCACATATTTTATATGCATCATAAAGAGAATTAAAAGGTGCAATGAGAGAATAAAAAGGGCATCTAATTCGGAGTGCAGGAACAATGAAGGCCGCACTGAGGAAGTAACTTTTAATTAACTTTAGTCCTAAAGTTAAGGAAGAGTTAGCTCATGGAATAAAAGAAAGAAAGGGTATTTCTTGCAGAAAGAATAGCACATACAAAGAAATCACAGAGGAAAAGTGTTTCGTGTGACCAAGAAATTAAAGGAGGTCTGAGAAACAGTACAGTGCAGTGGAGAGAGGGCAGTGGAATACGGAGCTAGAGAGGCAGTGGAGGCCTGCTGCAGGGTCCTGCAAACCATGATGATTGTGGGAAAATCAGGTCTGAGATTTACATTTTCTGCTGCTGCTATGTGAAGAATAGAATTCAGGAGGACCAGAGAGAGAACAAGCAAACATATGGTGGTTTTGTTTTTGTTTTTTTTTTTTTTTGCATTTGAGAAAGAAAGAGAGAGAGTGAGACAGACAGGTGGACAGAGACAGAGAGAGACTCACACTAGCCAGGGGAGTGAAGGTGGAAAAAGGATGGTCTGGATGGCATTTGGATACACAGGTGGATGGTCACCATCAAATCTCTTGTATAGGCGGCAAGCTGACCTCTGATAGTTGGCCAGACTGACAGACAAGAAGCACACGAATAAAAGGCTAAGAAAAACTATCAGACATATGGGACCAGCAAAATGGGATGAGGATATGGCTAAAAAGTTGTGAGAGATGGCTAGACTAGAAGTGTTGCTTGTAAACTTAATGAAGCTATCATAGGACGTTCCATACAAGAGGTATTGGAAACTATGATAATTTACCTTCTGTGGTTGGCTCGTGAACATTTGACGTGTACAAAACATTTAGATGGATAGAAAGTGTGCTCAAATTAACTTATATTATTGGTGAGAGATGTTAGGGCTATTCTTCAATCCTTACTTCAGGGCTATAAGCTTTTAATGAGAAATCATCATGGGGAGGTCAGTTCAGCTTTGTTTCTTTTCTATTTTAAATTGACCTGGATAATTCTTACCAGCTGGAAAAATGCTTTATTGTTAAGGCATGTAAAACACCAACCATATTAAAACAGCACTGCGAACGACACCAAGGGTATAATCCAGTCCCCTGCTTCACAGCTATAAAAAACTTATTATTAGATTCCAGCTCAAGAGCTATAAAACTTGGGAAAACGGTCTTCCCCATTCTCCTTTCCTTGAATAAGACCTCTTGGAATCCAACAAAATACTTAGATTTGCCTGGAAGAAGAATTCTATTTTCTCGTAAGGAGCTGGTGTTGATTGACTACATACTACAGACTTAAGGCTGCCTGAAAAGACCTTTTTGTTTCCTTCATTTATTTTACTGAGTTTTAAATCTCACTGATTACTCTAAGAAAGGATAGGAAAAACATATTAGTCATTTTTCATCATACAGCTGTTTGGATCACTGGCTGCACATTAAGTAATTTTTACGAACAACATGCGTGAAGAAGCAGATGCCAAGGCATCTGTTGCAATTTGACCATTTACATTCAGGCTAAAGGAAACTTAGCCAGGAACTATCCCTGCAACAAAGACAGTCTCTGATTTACAAGAGAATCAATTAGAAGTGAAGAGCACGTTCCTGTTCAAGTATGTGGGTTAACAACTGCACAAAGAGCCTTCAAGAACACTGTGCTTTGGCAAAGGGTGTCTACATTTGTGAACTCACCAATACATTTGATGCCATTCCCCACCCAGCCTTCTCTGCAGCTGCACTTGAAGCTTCCTGGGACATTCAGACAGGAGGCATGCATGTCACAGTTGTGGGCACCAATTTCACACTCATCCACGTCTGAGAAACCATAATTAATATGAAAAAAGACAAAATAAAGCTCATTATTTCTACTTCCAGCTGTATCCAGGTATAGGTAAAATTTTAAAGTAAAGACGAAACAGAACAGAGAAGGCATTTCATCACTTTAAACTGTTTTACACTCCAGAATGTGAGGTTCCTGGTGCAAATGAAACAAGCTCATCCCTAGAAGAAGCTGCCAACTTCCTTCTAGAAGTGGTGTGCAGGAGCTGCTGCCCCCGGTGGGCATGAGAGTCACCTCCCATTGCCTGCAGTGGCCCAGACAATACTCCATGTAGAGGACATCACATTATAGATGTCAGCACAAACCTTGTTTCCCCAGAGACTCTGCTGTTCCTGTCTGGGAATATTCATATGTGTTTTTCATGAAGATAAGAACAAGATAGATATTTTTCTAAGGGAGCAATCAACTCTTTTCTAAAAATTACATAATAATTTGTCATTTATTGATTTACAGTGGTCTTGAAAACTATCATTTGGTGTACATTACTTCTTGTATTTATTTGTGAATACAGAAAAATTTCTCTGGAAATATTTGGAAAGTGATCAGATGTTTTTAACAGTGTGTACGTGTGTATGGGTGTATATGTGCACATACTACACATATACATATATGTGTACACAGATACACATATAGTCATTTGCCATGTAACAACAGACACATCAATGATGGCTGTTCCCTAAGATTATATTGCTTGATGATGTAGCTGTCTTGGTTGTGTAATTACACTCTGTGATGTTCTCATGATGATGAATTGACCTAATGATACACTTCTCAGAACATATCCTTCTTTAAGTGACACATGAGTCTGTGTATATACCTGCTCACACGTGTGTATGATGTCTGTATGTACAAACTATGTAGATTCGGTTGTCCAAAGCTTTCTAGAATATAAGAAGTGGTTTATTCTATCCTGTTCACTGATTACATATTGTAGCTGCTGGAATCATATATGCAAATGTGTGCATGCACACACACGTGCGCATTTACTGGCTTGTATCAACTCAGGTAGTGGTGAACATGCATAGTACACCTCCTTTAATTTGTTGTACCTTCCTGGAGGGATCAGCCTAAGGGTTTGGTTGTAGCCTAAGCCCTTCACCACCTGCCTTGAGCAAAATACTATACAGGGGCCTTGAATTGAGTACCAAGGGACATGTGTTCCACAACCTTGACCTTGGCACTTTGTAGACTGACCTGTAGGCAAAGGGCTAAAGTTAAATGGGATAAATTGAATGGAGTGAAAGAAGAAAGTGAAGAGAGATAAAGAAGAAAAGCAAATTGGGCAAAGAGAAGACAAAAGTGAATGTAAAGAGAAAAGAAGGGAAGAATACATGGGGTGAGAGAGAAAGGGAAACTGTTCAAACAGTACCCAGTTTTCAAGTAGTTTAGAACTACAAAAACCAGGACCCCTCCAGGTCTTTCTGTGCTCCTCCTTTTGGTATCTTCCACTGGGGAGCAGTCATGCCAAGGAAGCAATGATGCTGTGAGAGAAAACCAGAAGCACAATGGACTCAGACTCCCTCCACTCTCTCGCCCTGTGTCAGGACACATGGCCAGCTCCCAGGTGGGTGGCTTGGGCTGTGTGCTGCCAGAGATGAGCCAAACGCCTCCCACACGCCACGGGTCGGCCACTCATCACACACACAGTCTCAGCCTGGTCATGGGAAACTGGTCTAAGAGATGTGAGGGAACAAGGATGTTGAAGGTTGGCCTTTGAAACCGAAGGAGCTTGACACCCACCTGTGCATCCTGTGGTTCCCTTCTTCACTGAATAACCCAGCTGACAGTGGCAAATGAAGGATCCCTTGGTGTTCTCACACTCCCCAAACATGCAGATGTTCGAATTTAAGTCACATTCGTTCACATCTGGAAAGAACATTTTCAATATCTTGATTAGAATTCATTCATCTGCATAATTTAAAAGTCACGTTTTAAGCTGAACAGCATAATACCAAAACCCACAGACAAAATTTACAATGCGACCCGTTTGCAAAACACAGTATTGTGCATATACTCTCCTTTAAGGATTTTTTTTTCCAGTAATTTTTCCTTTTCAGATTCTACAGTTCTAGTAAAATGGTTCGAATTTTTTAAACCACCAGAGCAACTTTCCTCTTCTTTATGCGTGCACATATGCGTGTGTATATAAATATTTGTCCTTTGCTGATGACACTCACCGATGCACGTCTTCATGTCCATGGAAGCCATGAAGCCGTCATAGCAGAGACAGCGATACTCTCCAGGAATGTTGGTACACTGACCGCCATCACAGATGTCAGGATTGTTTTCGCATTCATCAATATCTGACGACACAAAGCAACATCAAAATGAAAACAAGGATACTTTGCACCAATCTGAAATATTTTACCTTCATTTGGTCCGTTCAACCCTGCAAGCCTATTTGTAAGGTAGAGCCAGTCGGGTACACAAAGCCCAAGTGTTCCCCTCTGTACCTGCACAGGATCTCCCGTCCGGCATCAGGGCATAACCTTCACTGCAGCTGCACTCGTAACTTCCTTCTGCATTCGTGCACTGGGTGTCACAGCCTCCATTCATTATCATGCACTCATCGATATCTGTGAAATAACATGCAAGCACATTACTTGTCAGCACTACTTCCTTTAAAATGAAAAAGACAAATTTTTCTCCTTTGAAACAGCTTTGGGTCCCCCCACTTCACCCCACATTTGTGTTGATCTGGCACCACACCAGTTTTTTTTTTTAACTTCCCTTTAGACAGCAATCCCTTTAACTCTCGGCTCTGAAGACTAAAGAACTCAGAAATACAGTAACTATGGAGTTTTGAGCATTTTCTATGGTAAGACCAGCAAGATCTCTGCTGAGCCACCAACCATGGCACCCTGAGAAGCTGCCCCATTTTTAGACTCACTTTTAGAAAAAAAGAAAGAAAAAGGACAAAGGACTCCCAAAGGCCTCAATATTTATTCACTGCCAAAAGTTTTCCTAGATGATTTGGAAATATGAGTAGGTTTCAGACCTAGTTGGCCTCCTCTTACCTGTACAGCCCTGGCGGTCTGGGGTGGCCTGATATCCAGGATTGCAAGAGCACTGATAGGTTCCAATCATGTTCACACATTTTCCATTTCGGCAGAGATTATCACTCAAGGAGCACTCATTGATATCTATAAAAGATGAACATAATTTATGTTTTGTGCAAAAGCCAAATCACTAAAACTATCAACGTGCGTCTCTAGAGTAGAGGTCTCCCAGGGAGTGTGTGCTTCAGGAGGAAGCACTGGGGTGTTTCAAGAAAATACTGGAGTCTCTTCTACATATTGCTCCCTACAACAGTGCCCCCCAGGAGCACTGTCTACAATGATGGGCTGTACCCTGGATAAGCTGTCTGACATGTAGCTGCACATGCTTCTGAAATGTTGGTAGTATGACTAAAGAATATCTAATGTTATTTAATTTTAATTAAAATTACATAGTCACTTACAACCAGTGATCACCATGTACGATCACAAGGATTTAGCACATGACAGAAATGAAGTTTACTACTATTTATGAATCTGCACTGGCACATACACTTTGTCTTCATTACCTGGTCAAGTGTTGCCTACATAACTTGAACTATTCTGAGGGAGCTCTGGTTCCACAAAACAGGAGCAAGACCATAAACCTTCACATGTTTGTTTTCATCATATTCTGGATAGGTGGATCTACAGGTTATATTGCCTATTTAAAAAAAAAAAACTAACCCATATAATATGGGCAAGTGCCTTAAAAAAATACTCATTCAAAGATCCATGGAACTGCAGTATTAGTAGTGCAATCACAACAGAACTGCAAGAAAACAGTAGAGCAATTCATACGTTATATAAGATTTGCCAGGCACAGTATATGTTAAAAACCATGACAAAGTACAGCAATCAGATGTAACTGGGTATACGTCCCAGATTTTCAGAATTATCCAGCAATGTGACATGGACTTAAGCTTATGATCATTAAATATATATTTTATATTGTAGATGCATATAAATATATATTATTTTCTGTATTGTACTTTTGAGGGGTACATTTTTCAGCTATGAGATTCATGAAACATATATAACAAAATAAACTGAACTTATATTCCTGAATCACTGTATCACAATGTTCAGCCATGAATAAACATTCTATAATTGCCCGTGAAGAAAAGCTTTTTATACTTCAAATAAAACAAAAATATTTAAAACTTTTAAATTCATCCTTGAAAATGTCTGTTTAATTCATGACTTAAGATTCATCTCATGTATTAGCACAGCAATATAGATGGTTTATAAATGAATATAGGTATATTGGGGAGATGTGCACAAGTTATTTTTAAAATGTGATATGTAAGCTTCTGTATTTTAATTTCTTTTATTTGCTTACGGTTTCAAAAAAAGAGTTCCTGACAAGAAAATACTTCCTGGTTAAGCTCGAGATTGAAAGTCAGTGTAAGAGAACACAGAAGCCCAGAGGCCATGCTATGTTTACGAAAGCAACAGCTGGAACACTGAAACACCAGTGATTAGTGTTCTTCTGTTCCCTCTGTCATTCCTGCTGACCTCTGGGCCATGAAGAGACCAAGGTGTTTCTGTGAGAAGTGGGAGTTAACGAAGCTCACATGGACACACAGAAGTTGACCCATGAGTAGACAGAGGGATGCTGAGTGGACCCTGCCTAAGGGGATGGACAGGATGTTGGGTAGAGAATGCACAGTTCACAGGTGTGTGCGCAGGTGAACAGTCAGGGAGCATCCTATCCTACAGAGAGGCTGGAAGTTCAGGGTCTTGCACAGGGTCCCTCAAACAGGGACCAGCCAAGTGAGTTCGTAGTGAAAAAGAGGCAAGCCAGAACATGCCAGCCCACCGAGCGCATCACTGGAATACCCTGTACAGATACAGCCTGCAACCAAATGTAGGGAATGTGCATTTCCAACCTGTAATAAGCCAAATTTCCCATGTCCTAGAATAAGTCTGTTAGAACTGATTCCTGATCTTTGCCCTTTGTGCCAGGTGGATTTATGAGCTGAAGAGACAAACTCACCCACACAGTCCTCGCGTGATGGTGACAGCTCGTGTCCCAGGGGACAATCACACTGAAAGCTGCCCTCAGTGTTCACACAGGTGCCACCCCTACAAAGGAGAGGGTTACGTTCACATTCGTCAATGTCTGAAAGGTAAAAACGTGAGATCCATTAAAGAACTCTGAGGAAAAAAATGTTCACGCATAAAGCACGGGAGGAAGGCTCTCATCTGGGGTAAGCACAATTGGAATGCAGGAGCTATGCTTCACTGGAGCGGGTAAGCTCTGCCCAGGTTTTCTGCCATCGGTATGAAAACTGTGAAAATTCTGCCTTAAAGATGGTAAGCTATCAAGAGATCTACCTGTATGAAATGAGCAGATTTTCAAGAGCTAAAAATAAGCAATATTTGCTTTATATCACCACAGACTCAGGGCATTACATGGTATCAGTTATCCTGATGTACGTGCCTTTAACCAAAGCAAAGGAAAAATCTTAGGCTCATAACGGGCTGCATGTTTTAAATCCTGTATGTCCCGGAAAATGAAGCCGTGGCCTCAGAAGGCTAGGAATACCACACAGGTTTGCAGCACCACACATAAAAGGGAAACACACGGGATTAGGATGACAGAATACAACTTTTGGGTTCACCACGGTATACCATCCATTTTTATTTATAATTTGAAACTCCAGAGGAATTTTAATGAAACTGGCCAACATTATCTTATTTTATTTTTTACTGGCGCATTATTACACACAGAGGGATTCTCTATGCCATAATGTACATGCACGTAATGTGATCAGTCTCATTCCTCAGTATCTTCCCTTGCCTTTCGTCCTCCCTCGCCTTCACATGCTTGCTCTACTCTACTCACCTTCTTTTTAATTTAATTAGTGACAGTGCCATTCACTTTACAGGACTCTCTCCTGAGTAATCCCTGTGCTGACTCTATGAATAAACAGAACCCAGTCCAAACATCTCACTGCCGTGAAGACGCCAAAGGCTGGAGCTCACAAGAGCTATACTGGGCAGATTTTCCATCTGACATTGCTCTCTCTCCACCAGAGCTCCGGGTCAAGCACACTGCCCACAGCGGTGAGATAAGCCAGGGTGGAGCGAGCGAGCTGTGCTAGACTGGTTTCAAGGCGGGCTGGGAGGAGAGGCCCTGCTTACCCATGCAGTTCTTCATCATCATGAAGCCACTTTCGTAGCCTTCGAAGCACTCGCACTCAAAGCTGCCCGGCGTGTTGACACAGATCCCACTGCCACAGAGGTCAGGAGAGATTCTGCACTCGTCGATGTCTAATCCACACAGTTTAAAAGAAATAAACAACCAGAATGAGATGAGAAGGTGTTAAAGGCCAGCGTGAGGACTGGCTCTCCAGGGAAGGAACCGCACACTTGACGTGCTGGGGAAATCAATGGCTAAGCTTAGGAGGATGTTTTCAGGAGATCAGAGAGGGACAGAGCCTTAGGCACATTCCTTTCCCCAACTGCCAAAACTGTCACAGCCAACGGGCAGGTGGAGCCTTTGTGCCTTTAAGAGTTCTGGAGTTGTGGGTTTCTCTTTGTGGCTTAGACATGTGATAGAAGGGTGAACCAAGCAACTGTGCCAAGGGGCGAATGAGGCCTGCGGTAAATGAGGAGACGCTGGGCACATGGAATGAAGCCCCGTTTGTGATTTGGAGGCAATGCACGTCCTGCCACATTAGCCCACAGGGAGCGTGTGCAGTCAGAGCCGCGGCTCCTGAGCAGGGGTGGCCAGCAGAACCAAGATGTGCTGCAAATTAACCTCAAGCCAGAGCATGCACGCAGAGACACGGCCAGGCCCGGGAGGACGGGCCAGTCTGTGTTTTTCTTTTCTGTGTCACAATCAGATGTGAAGAGCTCACCTATCCACTTTTTAAAAAAACTTACAAAAGGGACTGGAGTGGTGGCTCAGTGGATACGGTGCTTGCCTGGCATGTGCGGGTACATGGGTTCAAACCCCAGCACCATGTACACAACTAAGTGTCAGAGCAACGAAAGCCATGTGAAAAACTCAATAAAAATTGATCCTCTCTGTCTCTCTCTCTCTGTCCTTCTTTCTTTAAAAAAACAAAAAACAAAAAATGATGTTTGTGTGCCTGGCACTTTTTATATACTGTACAGTAAATTAAAAAAAAAGTAGTAGCATCTATACTCCAAAAAATAAGAGATTTCTGAGAAATTTCCCATATCCATAACCAAAAATTATCCAAGAGAAGTTAGAGCTATATAAAATATGGTAAGAAAATATGGCATACATTTAAAAATTTTGTCACAATAGGAAAAATTCTTTTGTCACTGTTTTGGTGAATTTAATTTTGAAGTTTTTCTGTCAAAGGATTTAGTCAATGGATAATGTTCTCTTGGGGGATTAAGGGATGGCGGAGTCAGCCTCTGCTCTCTCCCAGATTTTATTTCCCCAATTACCAGCCATACTGAAAAAAAAATGTACTTTCTTTTTAACAAAAGTATTGATACAATGAAGCAGCTAACAGTATGTAAATTAATTCTACTTTTTACTTGTCATTATCTGGTGACTGGTACTGCGAGCCACAAGTGGAACATAGCATACATCCTATGGTGGAGCAGGAACAATTTTTGGCTAATATGATGTGTTTGCAACTTCACAGTGTAAAGAGTGGACTCCACAATTAAGTGCCTGGGAAGAAACCCCACTCCATCACTGTGTTCGGAGCCTTGAGAAAAAATCATTTAATTTCTCTAGGTCTCGGTTCTCTTACTGTAGTAGAACCCACCAGCAGAATCAGAGGAATCCATGTTCATTAAGTGCTACGAACAGTACATTTCTCATTGAAGTATGTAAACTATTCTCTGCCAAGAGTCGGCATTCAGAGGAGGTGGCTTTTGAACAGGTTCTTGAAGGCTGTAGAGAAGTTCTAACTTTAAAGATGTGGAAAAGGTAGAGAGGCAAGAGACAAAGTACATCTGTGAACGACAGTAAGATACCTCAGGGAGCAGGACGTCACAGAGAAGCTGTCTACGAGGCTGAATACGAGCATAAGCATTGGCAGGATGGGCAGGATTACCCAGCATGGGACAACATCGTCCTTATATGCTGTGAAGACAGCAATTTTCTATGGAATTTTTCGTTACATCCCCAAACAACAGTGGTCCACAAATCTCTCTCTTCTCCCATGGAAGGAGAGTCTTTGAGACATTAAGTGACTTGGCTATTGTCACAACAAAAACAAGAAGTGGGGTCAGAACTGGAAGCACCCTAAGCTTCTTTACCCAGGTCCAGGATTGCCTGAATCAATGGAAGTTGTTTTGCCAGGAGTTATGCAATCTAACCCCCTGCTTGAGGATGATAAACTTAGTGGTTGTCAAAATGAAGGCTCCAAATGTGGAAACTCAAAAGTAGAAGACTCTGGAAGAGTGCATGCTGTAGCAGATATTGTGAAATGTCACCCAGGTTCCCCTTCTAGAAAAAAAGGACCTACTTCCCCTTACTTTCAGCTGTGGGGAATGTGCTGGTGGAAAGCGCTCCACTAAGACAGGCAATGCCTCAGCTAAAACCTGTTCTTCATAGTTACACCCTTCCCTGGGCAGCTCTGGCTGAGAGGTCAAGGAGAATATGCACCAACGGAAAGATTAACACACAACCACCCCAACGGTATTTTGCAAGAATATGTACATGGTTCTGAAGGTGGGCAAGCAAAAGTCAAAACTGCAAAACTAATGGCTCATTACAAGAGGAGTGAAATGTAAAAGCAGGAAAACTGGATGGCACCTGGAGGGAAAAGAAAGGCTGAAGAAAGAGCCCAGTGAGGAGGAATTGATGCGAGGAGTGGCCCCCCGCAGATGCAGAACCTGGAGCAGGAGCAGGTGGCAGAGTAAGGGTGGAGTTAGCTGCAAATCCAGGAGCAGCATCTCATTCTCTGAAACTGGAGGAAGGAAGATGGGAGGAAAAGGAAATCTTACCAGACTGGAAGTCAGACTGGAAGAAAGGCCATGCGAGGCACGCAGGTCAGGAGTTTTAGAGGTGCTCAGAGACACTCAGGAAGTGGAGCTCAGAGGGGCACAGGAGTGCTGCTAAGGGGCTGTGAGGGTTCGGCTGGAGGTGAATGCAGGATTCTCAGGCAGCTCTCCTTACCCTCCTCCAGCAAAGGTTAGCAGCCCAGAGTGGAAAAGTCCACAATGAGGGCATTAAGGGTTGGGGATGTGGCATGGGGTAGAACAGCAGAACTTGAAAGAACTAGATGGACGCTGTGAAATACTCAGGAATCACCTGGGCTGGGTGGGTGCAGGAAGGAGCCAAGAGAGACATTTCAATGAGCATCAGGAGGAAAGGCAGGAGAAAAGGGAAAAATTCCTGAGACTATGAATGAAGAGAGCTCTGAAAATAAAACCTTAGAGATAAAGGAACAATTTGTCATATGATGGAATAAAACAATTTAGAGCTTTACAGCTTCCAAACTGAAGGGAACGGAAATGATGTGATTATGGATAGTGACTGAAGCCTAATTATTAAGAGTACTGTTCACGGGGCTGGAGCGGTGGCTCAGCGGTTTCGGCGCTTGCCTAGCAAGCACGAGGACTCGGGTTCAAACCCCTGCACCACGTACACAGCTGAGTGTTGGAGCAACTAAGGCCATGTGAAAAACTCAATGAAGTTGTTCCTCTCTTTCTCTGTCTCTCTCACTGTCCCTCTCTCTTAAAAAAAAAAAAAAAAGAGTACTGTTCACAGGTCAGTAAAATAAGTCACAATTTCTCCATCACCAACTTAAAAAAAATTTTAAATAGTATGCCATTTGAGTTAATGTAATCATTTTGGATTTAATGGCTATATTCTTTAGTCCTTACATATTTTGATAATCGCATTCCTGTGTATAAACAGTATTTTGGTGCTATGTTCCAGGTCTCACAAGTTTATTAGGAGAACTGGCTTCAGCATAGGGAAAGGAAAAATAAAAAGTTCTCAGTGAGAGAATGGGCTTCTGAAGGCAGTATTCTCAAACAGTGCACAATAAACAGTGCTAGGGATTGCCAGGGAACACAAAGGTAAATCTCACCTGTGCAGTTTCTTTCCTCCATGTCCAGAGCGAAGCCACTATTGCAACGGCACTTGAAACTTCCAATTGTGTTTCTGCACTTTCCATAGGTGCACATCCCAGGAAAGGCTTTACATTCATTGATATCTAAAAGCAGAAGGAAGGCGAAGGCGGAGCTGGTTGGTATAAATGAGGAAGTTCATCATTTAAATTAAAAATTTGTCATGATGGAAAATAATATTGTACCTAAGTAAAAATGAGGGCTATCAAACTTTGAAATGATCACAATGCTACCCCATGACAAGTTTCCAAGGTGAATCTTAACAGAATTCTCATCCTTGTTTTTCTGACTGTTTCATATGGTAAGGGGGAATACAGATCTTTCTGCTACTTAAGAAGCTGTCCCCCAAGGTCATGTGAAGGATGGTGGAGGAATGAGAATAGTGAGATTAGAAGTCTCTTTCTAGCTCTTTGCAGTACCACCTCACACAGGTAATTTATACTCCTGGGCCATGAGGGTGGCCAGAAATCCACGTGTTTAAAGCAAAGCCAATTCACAGAGGATGTGGAAGGCATCATACTAGTGCAGAGGGAGCAGGGCGCCAAGGCATTTTACCTTTGTAAAACGGCCGTCCAGTGAGAACATCCCCTCGGTTAGCAAAGCCAGGCCCCCGGGGGCACAGGGCCTCATACTCCTTGGTGCCAGGTTTGGGGCATTCTTCACACTCGGTGCCCCACGCTGCCCCCACGGCACAGCAGCAAGCGTCCATGCGGAACTTTCCAGGAACAGGGTGGATGCATTCGTCCTCGTCCCACTTCAGGTAGCACTGCTCCATGCGGACATCTACACAAAGAGATCAGAGCCTGAGGGTGCCAACACTCACTAATACTCACGGACGCCTGTCGGCTCAGTGCCAGTCACAACAATGGTCCCTGGAGGTGCGCAGTGGCAGACATGCGATCCTTGAGCTTCCTAAGAGTCGCTCAGGACAGCAAAAGTGGGTTCCCCTTCAGTTTTCTCACAAGAAAACACCTTTTGTATCGCTAACATCAGAAAGAGTAATTTAACAGTATATTGCTCTTGTTCACTGAATTGCTTAAAGTGGCTTTTGAGCAGTCCTGGCTGATCCTAGCCATACATATAGCAAATGATTAACTATGATCTATTCGCCAATTTCGTACAACTACTAAAGTTGCCTTACTAAATAAAACATGCAATACAGGGTTTATTTTCCCTGCCAAATTTACTTTGTATAGCAGGGGTTTTGCCTTAGATTATGTAAATCTTCCATAGTAAGGGGCCAAACAATTTGCTTAAATGTCAATTTCAAAACTTATCAGTCTTTCAGTGCTTAGCCTGTTCTAGCCAGGATGAGAGGACATCAATAAATAGCCACAAAACAGGGTCGGTATGGTCTGTAAATAGTTCCTCTGTTAGCCAACATAGTTGGTGGTCCAGCTATAGCAGTTTAAACACTCATTAAATTAGAAATCCAGATGAGTTCAGCAAAGGTTCCTTTTTAATTAAATAATGTGACTTATTTGATAAGAGTATTTCTAGATTTTAAATCCTTTTCTGAACCTGAAAACTACTTATCAGGGAAAAGAGATTCCTGATGAAAATGTAAACAAATAAATTGGTGTTTACTATTTTAGCTAATGTGAGTAATTCAACTCCTCAACCAAAGGAACATCCATTTGAGCAACTGTCTTTAACCTAGAGTTACACACACTTCTAAGTAATTTTTGGTACTGGGAATTAAACCCAGGGGTGCTTAATCACTGAACCACTCCCTGGCCCTTTTGATTTTTTATTTTGAGACAGGGTCTTGCTAAGTTGTTTAGAGTCTTACTAACTTGCTGAGGCTGGCTTTGAACTTGGTGATCCTCTGCCTCAGCCTCCTGAACCACCCGGATTACAGGTACACACCACCACTCCTGGCTCATTTCTAGGATTTAGTCAGTGGATAACTTGTGTTCTCCTGGGGGATAGGGAGTGGCGGAGTCTCAGCCTCTGCTCTCTCCCAGGTTTTATTTCCCCAATTATCAGCCATACTGAAAAAAATATGTAAATGAAAGTCCTATTTTTAAGAAATAACAGTAGGGGCTGGAGCAGTGGCTCAGTGGTTATGGCACTTGCCTGACATGCATGAGAACGCAGGTTCAAACCCCAGCACCATGTACGCAACTAAGTGTTGGAACAATGAAAGTCACATGAAAAGCAAATAAATGACGATGAACCCCTCCTAGTTGTAAGACCATGTTTATTGAATAAAAATTTAAAAATTAAAAAAATAAAGCACTAAAAAAAACTAAAATAAAATTTATTCTCTCCTCTCTCACACTGTCTCTCGATCTTAAAAAAAAAGGAAGGAGGAGGGAGGGATAAAGGTGGGTAATGGAGGGGGCTCTTGAGGGTAAATCTAATTTTCAGAATTTATATACATTATATTATTTCATTAGAAGCTTGTTTGATTGTTCAATAAATAAATTTCTGAATAAAAAAAGAAATAACTATAGTAAATTTTCATTTCGATTCTATTGACTAAACATAAGTGTCCACAGTAGGTAATTCTGCCTTATGTGTCTACAATACACTAACCAAGAGTCACATTCTCTACCATGTGAAGTGTGACAGTAACCCACTAAATCATATTCCCACAAGGCTCCCAGGGCCGGTCTCAGGTACAGCCAACTCCCTCCAACACTGTCACTAGGGAAGTCAGGATCTTTACAAATGGGAAAGATTTGTAAAAGCACAGGTATCCTGAGAACTCTGGCCTGAAATATGCTGTTTCTCAGGTCACTGAAGTAATTTCTCCAGAAGCCATTCTGGGATAAAATGGGGAGGGGTAGGTACTTGAATTAAGTATGGAGAAAGTTATGAGTGCTTGGAAGAACAACGCTACATCTACCCTACACAGATTCATACTGATATTCACATCAGGAATCAAAATAGCCAGGGCATGGTCCACATAAGATCTGTGAAGGCTCTGGCTTGCACAGAAATTCAAACATCAGTTTGGAAACCTTGGGATGGCACATGTGCCCTGCAGTCTGCTTCAGTCTCCACTGCTCCCCTAAATTAGCACTTCACTCATTTCCACTTGCCTGATTCCTCTAAGCAATTCAGTTTGGGATCACTGATCCAGAAGATGCTCAATCAGAGTAATCTACCACTGCTTTTGTTCTTAGAATATGCTATACATTTTCATATGCCAATATCTTCCTGAAACTTCACCTCCACAGAGTGAATAAATGTAGCGTTATTCCAGTAGTGACAAAAACTTAAGCACAAGGATGAAGAATCATATATATTGTTTTAAAATATTACACAGGCTTTGATTTTTAGTGATGTCATTGGAAATGGATTTTGCCAAGTGATAATTTATAACCAAAAAATATCTTTATATACCCCTAGAAGGCAACTTGATTTCATGGGTCATTTGACCACAGTGATACAATTATTTTGTCAATTTCAAAAGATACTTTACTTTTTTCCACACATGGTAGCTAATTTTGAAATATTTTTAAAATATGAAAAGAATAGTTTATTTTTATGCTTTGGATATTAAGCTTTCTAAATAATTCCACATGAATTTACATTATGCTTTTGACTCAAATTTAAATATGCTATCAAAAATTAACTTAAAGTGAAATCTGTTAATTATAGTAACCAAATGGTATGTGTCTACAAACTTGCTTTTCTTACTACTGATTTAAAAGAAAATCACTGTGTGTGTGTGTGTGTGTGTGTGTGCGCACACTTATACTTAATGTTGAACACTACCACTGCTCATACTTTTTTTTTCCTTAGAGGGATGGTGAAAGAGAGAATCAATTCTTATTTAGTATTTTTCTTTTGTATATAGAGAGGGACAGTGAGACAGAGAGAGAGAGAATCAACTTTATTCAGCTTTTTATGTGACCTTCATTGCTCTGACACTTTGTTGTTCAAACCTTCGTCCTTGTGCATGCCAGGCAAACACCGTAACCACTGAGCCACTGCTCCAGCTCCTCTGACTAGGCTTTTAAATGTCAAATATAAACTTATGTAAAAATGAATTTTTATTTTGTTTTTAAAGAGAGAGGGACAGAGAGAGAGAGAGCAAAAGAGAGACAATTTTATTCAATTTTTTCATGTGGCTTTCATTGCTCCTAGACTTCATTGCGAACATGGTGCTGGGGTTTGAACTCATGTACTGGAGTGTGACAGGCAAGCGCAGTAACTGCCAAGCCACCACTCCAGCCCCTGTAAAAATGATTTTGAAACTAAAAATTTACTGTTCCATAGCTCATGGGAAAAATCGATTTAAATGAAAAAAAATTGCATACAATTCGAACTGGATTTATTTTTCCATCATGAAATACAAGGTTAGTCAAAAATGACACTGATAAAGCATAAGGCCAAACTGCAACCCTTATAGTGTTGAAAAGACTCCTCAGTTTAGCTCTTTAGAAAATAAAGCATTAGGGGGCTAGAGTGGTTGCTCAGTGGTTATGGCGCTTGCCTGGCATGTATAAGGATGCAGGTTCAAACCTTAGCACCACATGCACAACGACGTGTCAGAGCAATGAAAGCCACATAAAAAACTAAATATAATCGATTCTTTTTCTCTCTCTCTGTCCCTCTCTCTTTACAAAAAGATTAAAAAAAAAAAAGAAAATAAAGCATTAAGAAAATATAAACTTTGTAGGCAGGAATGGAAGGACCAGGATCTGTCGTTGTTTTCAAACAGAAACAAATAAACACATTTTGCCTTTGTCCAAAGGGTGCAGCTGTAGTGAGCTGGTAAATACTAACTTTTCAGGGTTAGTCTCCCATTATTCTTTTGGGTTCCCAAAACACACAGTTTTCTTATTCTATTAACTCAGTGTGAAGACTGAACTTGCTGAAAGTATCTGATTAAAGAAACACACTTAAAAGATAAATTTTTGATCAGTACCGATTTTAAGTATGAAGCAGAAACTATTTTACTTACATACATTCACTTAAAAATATACTAGAGTGATTTTCCCCAAAATATCTCATTTGAAGCAACTTTTCCCAAGTACAGACTCAGTGGTTTTGAACTGGCCACTGCCTACAGGATAAGAAAATTCATGGGTGGGTTCATGCGTAAAACACAAGAGGGCATAAGTCTTACCCAAACACACACGGCCAGTTCCATCCAATGTAAGACCTTCGGGGCACTCACAATGAAAAGATCCTTTGCTATTGACACAGCGTCCATTTGGACAAACGCCAGGAAACACCTCACACTCATTAACGTCTGCAGGGAAATGGAGCGAGCAGAGGGATAAAGACATTACAAATAGAAAAAACAGGTGTAGTTGCACTTCCTGTATAACATATTCAATCTGCAATACAATGTGGATTATTACTTGAGTTAAGGAAAAATATTCCACAACCCAGCCACCAGCTCTCCTAGGCACCAGCTGTGAAAACTACCACAGCCTTGCCCGTCCATAAAACAGCCCAGACGTGCTTCTCTGCCAGCTGTTCTGTGTCTTGGAGGCTGGCAATGTCCTCATGAAACTTACCAACTGCATAAAGAGAAGTGGGAAACTCCAAACTGCTTCCCTAGAGCTCTAAGCTAAAGAGTGTATTGATTACACTATTTTAATTGAAATTTGATGGTTTTTGAAAATGAAAAATATTTCCAAAGCTTGAGAGGGAATATTAATTTTATGTTACTGCTCTAAAGATTTAAAACATCTAATAATATATTTACCTTCACAAGTGACACCTTTAATTCTGGCAAATCCTCTTGCACAAGCTGTATCTGCAAGAACAATAGGAGAGACTTTTACTTTATTATAAAAGAAAATACACCTGTTTTAAGCTCAACAAACTATATGATGGGATTAGAAACTGAAGGTGGTGCTTTAAAGGCTGAGGACTACAGCTCTTTCTTCAGCTTAGTAGAACACACGACTTCCATGGCCACTCCACCGGCATTGACCTATAAAGATGTTCCCTAGCGTTCCTTTTTCTTTCTTATTAACAACTGGATTACAAGTAAACTAGATTCAAGCCAGTTCCCTTCCTTGTCTAAAACATTCAAAAGATCTGCTTACAGTATGAGGAAAGGCCAAAGGCACGTTTCAGGAGGTGAATAAATTTAGCTAGGGAAGACAACTCTTTGCGGGGTAGATGATCTCTCGGTCTCCCCAAGTAAGAAGTGAATGGTGAGCAAGTGGCCTTGAGGGAGGAGCTTTGCAATGAGAAGCTCAAAGCCTCTGGTCTGTCTCCTACCTAGTTCACAGCGCTCACAGGGGCTCCCCCAGGCAGCTCCAAGGGTAGCACAGCATTCGGATTTCAGAGTGGCTCCATTAATATTCACCTCACAGCGGTTGTCCTGGATGTTGAGCCAACAGGTCCCTTTCAGGCTGTCTGAAAAGGGGTAGGAAAGGTTGGAAAGCTTGCACCTCTGAAGGAAATAGAATTCCGCTCTGTACACCAAAAGCATTTGTATCAAAAAACTGGAGAGGATTAATTTTTTTTTTTAAAGAGAGAAGGACAGTGAGAGAGAGACAGAGAGAATCAATTTTTTATTGAATTTTTCACATGGCTTTTGTTGCTCGGACACTTAGCTGTGTACCTGGGTGCTGGGGTTTGAACCTGTGTACTTGTGCATGCCAGGCAAGCACTGTAACCACCAAACCACCACTCCAGCCCCAAGAGGATTAACTTTTAAACCTTTAATAGCATGTCCCTTGAACACACTTATGTGGACAAGCATTTAAATATGGAATTTTACATACATGTAAGTTACTGTACTACACACATGTCACAATATGATAATAATATGATTAGATCTACTGACAGCCTATGGAGGAGTGATTGTCACCCAAGATTTTATGCTGGTGCTTAGAAATACAGTGCATTACCACGAAGACACCATCGCCAGTGTGACCAGCGTGAAAAATATTCATAAGATTTATCCTTTATGATGAATGCTTTGATATTTAAGATTTTATCAAATAAAATTCCTAAAATAATAGGCTTCTCTCCTAATTTCCTACCAAATTAACAAACAATTTGTGTTCTGTAATAGAGAAGTCAGTATTTCTCAAACTGAAGATAACTGTCTAGCAAATAACTTGAAAAAAAACACCTTAAAATATACAGCAGGAAATAAATAAACATCACCTATAAATTCGCCACTAAGATCTTCAGGGCTAATACCTCATGTATTTTCCTTAAGGTGTTTTCTTACGCAAATGTGCGTATAGATTGAACTCTAGTCCAAAGAGTAATATATGTTTACGGTAAATCTTTTGAGGAAACAGAGAGGTATAAAGAAGATGCAAAAATCACCTGACCATTCTAGAGATAACCACTCCTAACTTAGGCTGTGCCTCCATATCAAGTATAAGTTTCTCCTTTTGAAGGGTAGAATATCCAGTAAAATACTTTGTAGTTTGAAACGGTACCCATGTGCATTAAAGGGAATAATAAGCAGTTAGTAAATCTTCAGGTGGCATAAAAGCATCTCAAACAAATACTAAAATTCTGTGAAATAACTGATTTTGAAGCAGTGATAAATACCAATCAGATACTCGTATGAAACACAAAGCTTTCTTTGTGCTTCTCAGTTAAGTGTGCATATTACCGAGGCTCTTATTAAAATGCAGATTCACAGGTCTCCAGGTATGCAGCCCAGACACCTGCATTTTGCCAAGCTCCTCGGATAATTCTGATGCAGATGATGCAGAACACCAAATTTTAGGTTTTGACCTTAATAGCATACTATGGCACACAGACTAGAAAACAACAAGATGTGTTTCTACAGCATTTATTTTAAAACTCATTTAATAATAGGTGTTTTTCTTCCACATTCAACAACAAAAACCAACAAAAATAACCCTCACAAACCCAGAAATGGAGCTGTGATGGAAGTGAAAGGCTCCTGATGAGAGCAACCCAGCAGCCAGGAGGGGAAGGCTGCCCTAGCCCACACCTTGGGACAGAGGATGAAATTAAACTCTCTTCTTGACTGGATACAAGAAATTATGGAGTGCAAAGAGTTGGACGGTGCTTTTCATTTCTTCCCCTCCAGCTGGAATGTTCACCTTGGGGTAAAATTGTACACAAGTGAAGGTGGTTTGCTCATCAATGTTTGTATCAGGTCTCAAGCAAGCTACAGGCTAACACCTGTATATTCTGTAGCACAGAGGAAGCAAACGCTTGTGGGAGAAAACTGTGAATTTAAATGATTCAATAAACTAGTTATTGAATTATCACCTTGGCTGTGGACATTTTAAGTAAGATATACTGTAATAAGAACTGCTAATATTGACCTAGACAATACCAGGCACCATTCTAAAGACTTCCCATCTATCTGTTTGCTCATAATTATGAGTTATGCCCAATTTACAGATGAGAAAACAGAGGTGCACAGTCATTTACTCAAGATAACTCAGCTAGCATAGGATAAGCATTAAGATTTAAACCTGCAAGATCTGTTCCAGACTTTCATTCTGTAACACCATGCTTTAGGATGGTACTGCACCCACACTTAAAAGTGACAATCTATTGGCATCCCTTCTCCCAACGCTCTCTTTCTCCCTGTCTCTCTCTCTCTGACACACAAACACAGGATAGACATGGATGTATGGTTAGGGGTTGGTCAAGACTGCTGGAAAAAAATAAACCAGGGTGAGCATCTGGAGAGAGACTGTTGTCTTATCTGAGTTGGAAAAGTTCTGACTTACAGCGGGACATATGCCTAGAAACGCAAAAGAGAACCAAACATGGCAAAGGGACCTAAAAGAATAAAGCCGCGGCAACCAGCCATAGAGATCAAATAGAGGGGACCTCAGATGGGCTCATGCTAGACACATATGACAAGAAGTAAGCCAGGGTGGCTCAGGTAGAGGGCTGGGAGGCAGAGACAACACAGCGAGATCATGAGCTAACGCAGACTTTGGCAAGAACCTGAGCTTTTGCTCTGAGTGAGTGGAGAAGCCAAGGTTTTTATAGGCAGAGTTTCCAGACAAGGAGTGACATGTGCTGACTTATGAAAGGATTACCCAGTGGCTATGTGGAAAATAGACTTTAGGGTAGCAAGTATGGGGGGGGCAAGATAGAGGCTAAAATAATAGTCAAGAAAAGAGAAATAAAAGTGATTTGCATTGGGGTTGTTGGTGGCGAGTGGTTGGAATATGGATCAACTTCAAGATAATCAATAAGTTTTGCTGGTGTACAGTTTGAGAAGAAGGAATTTAGAATGATGTCAAGGATTTGGGGTGTGGCAGTTAGAAGAATGGACTTGCTGTTTGCCAAGATAGAATTGTTTCTAGAAAACATGGTTTCAAGCCAGAAGATAGGAATTTGGGTTTGGACATGTTACGTTTGAGATGTCTATGCAGTTGTCTACACTTGGATGCCTCAAACAGCTGGAATTAGTGGAAAGGCAGAATATGGGGTGATAAATTGAAGATCAATGTATAGGCCATCTAAGGACGATTGTACACAGAGAAGCCAAGAGGTTCATGGACTGACCAGTGGGGCATGTCAGGTTGGAGGGGAGTCTTACCAAAGGAAATGGAAAAAATGAGCCAGAAAAGTGAAAGGGTAAGAAGGGAGCTGTTGGGAGGCCAAAAATTAAACACTTCCTGAGAAGCAGCTGATGCTGGATGGTTGAACATCGCCTACAGTCTAACATGAAGAACGGGAATAAACTACGGGATGTGGCCGCAGGGAGGTCACTGCCCTCGTCCATACAAATGAGGACTGAGTGCAGGCCCCAAAGAGGAGGGAAACCATCTCTGTGGATGACACAGAGCCAGTGAAATGCATGAAGGATTAGTTGTTATTGTTCTACTATATTTAATATCAATTAATACAATAGTCTTTTAAGTACTTCACAGAATAATGTAAATTCACTTTTAATTGGGAAGTTTGTAGAATAGATTCTAAGTCCTGACATACTTCTAGTACCTCATATATGATCTAACTTAACTTTAGATGAGGACCCATATCATAGAATTTTTATTCCTTTCAGAATTTAGACACCTGAACCCTGTGAAAGAGAAAGCTCTAGGCTAATCATCAGTTGGAGTCATTGGTGGTCCTATTAAAAAACACATACATAATTTTCCTGTGTTTATTTACCATTTCATTTTTTTTCCTGCTAGAATTCTCTCTCTCTTTTAAATTTGAGTGCTGGAGCTGTGGTTCAGTGGTACAGCTCTTGCCTGGCATGCATGAGGACCTGGGATCCAACCCCAGCACCACATACACAAGTAAGTGTGAGAAAAGCAAAAACCAGATGGAAAAATAAAATAAAATTGACTCTTTATTTTTAAAAATAAACAAAGTAGATAACATCATCCCTAAAATTCAAAAATACTAGGCAAATTTATCTCTGAGCAGCTTTAGGTGGGATATTCAAATTCGGTCATAAATAATGAAAGCATAACATATGGGCTGGGATGAAGATACGGTGGTGTTAAGTTGTTGGCACAGGGAAGAATGATGTAATGACTTGGGAATTAGAAGTCTTTGTTTTATTATCAACTCTAAGGCCAAAAGGCCAAAACCATAGAAGTCTATTTGACGAAGCAAAACCTAAGCTAGCTTTGATGCTCAAGTGGCACGCAGATTCACTTTTCTGAGACACTAATTGACTAATGCTGAGTTCATTTCCTTTGCGTAATAAAATGCCTCTGGCTCAGTCGAGAACGGTGCCTTAGTCATCCAACCTGCACCCCGCCCTCATCCCCACGGAGAATTCTGTGAGAGCAGGGCCCCGGGAGGCAGCTGTCCATTCCCACCATGGGAGACCCACGAGAGGCACAGATTTCAGCAGGGGCAGCCCACTGCGAGGTAGAGACAGGGGCATTTCCAAGGGGAGGGTTTTCATTGATCATTTTGGACTTGGTCATTTCTAGTCATGTAACAAATAGGTTTCTTAGCATCCAACTAGATACTGACATCAGCTGTAGTGCTGAAAATACCATTATCTTCAGCAACTATTAAACTGGAAATTCGTTTTGGCTAAATAACAAACAAAATATCGCCAATTTATTGGGCACTATGTAAAACTGAAGTGGCTTCCTAAGTGGGAATACGTATTTGGTTCACTTTAAAGGTGGATGCTAGCCAATGATATGAACCATGGCCTGGCTATGGAATGAAGCCACCAAAGCGGAGAAAAATCATGGACAGTCTTTTCTCTTAAATATGCTGTATTTTTCCAAACAGTAATATATCAAACGACTTTGTTCTACAAACATCTTATGTTCTTATAAAGAACTGACCTTCAATGCTTTGAGATACATTAGAAGATGCTAGTTTAGGAGTTTTGGAATCTTTTTCTTTAGAGATTTCCAAAAGCAAGAAAACACTTATTTTCTATTCATTGGAGCCCGCAGATTTATGATTGATAGGAAAAAAGGAAAAAAATAATAAATTCCATCTATATGTTTCAAGTTTAAAATCTTCAAGTTGTTGTCCTATTAATTAAATCCAAATTCCATCACATTTTCATTTACGTTAGAAGGTTGTTTACCAAAAGTACATAGTAGGAATTTGATTGCTGATGCCTAAGATGTTTTTAGGGTAATGAATATATACAAATATGTGTGGTATGAAAATGCTTATAACTTATAGCATATCTACTTAAATGAAAGGAAGACTTTATAGAATCTAATAAAATTTAAAAGGCTGACTAATTTATACTATAATGCTTTTTTCTTATTGTGTTGTGTTCTTGCTGGAGGTGTGTTCTTCTCTTTTCATTGAAACTAAAACATCAGTACCATGTGTGAATCTTACCGATACAGATCAATCCTGTGGAGCTGAGTTTGCTGCCAGGCGAACATTCACAATTGAAAGATCCAAGGTTGTTCCGGCAGGCCCCATTGACACATGGGTTGCTTTCACATTCATTTATATCTGCAATCCAGAAGGAAAAGATTCTGTTAGAACTGCCTTATATTTCTGGAAAATATTATTCCAACAAGTCATGCTATGCCAGAATGTCTGGTAAACTTGGCTCTTGCAATTTTAATATGGATCTACAAGGCATAAAGTGAATGGGGAATGGAGACCTGCATTTTACATTGTGAATACACTTCTACATGACTGGGGACTCAGTAGGACTACAGAGAACAGCCTCTTTGGAAACGGTTCAGTATGTGCTCTTTCAATACATTACTACAACTACATAAATTGGATTAGTTTTCCTCTGTAAGAGGATGTAATTCCAGGTGCAACATGCTGTGTGCAAACAAAGGTTGATTATTTCTGTCACTTATGGTTCTGTGAGGCTTTGAAGACAAACTGTAACAATGCTAGCTTTATTTTCAAGTCCCTGGATATGAATCAGGAAATAAGGGCTGGAACTTTCATATTGGATACAGAATTCTCCTTTAGTTCCTATCCACCTTCCTCTTTTTCTAGCCTTCCACATTTACAAGTTTAATATGGTGAGTTTTTCAAACAACTAATTTTGGCAAAATAAAAATTTGAAAAGCTATAGCTGAGGCCAAGCGCAGTGGTGTGTGCCTGTAATTCCAGCAGCTTGGGAGGCTGAGGTAGGAGGATCACAGGTTTAAGCCAGCCTCAGAAATTTAGCAAGGCCCAAGGCAACTTAGTGAGACCCTGTCTCAAAATAAAAAAGGGCTGGTGATGTGGTTCAGTGGTTAAGTGCTCTTGGGTTCAATCCCTGGTACAAAAAAACAAACAAACAAAAAATAAAAAACTATGACTGGGGGAGTAGTTCTGTGGGAAAACACAGGCAAGTATGTGCAAGGCCTGAGTTCAATCTCAGGAACAACAACAACAACAAATAGAATAAACAAAAAATAGAAAAACTTAATAATGTGTGAGCAATTACATTCAATAGAACTCTATAGTCATAAGGTGTAATGTCATACAACCTAAGGCATTTGTAGAGATGTATTGAGAAGGGGGCAGGGAGGGATAAGGGTGGGTGACTTGGGGGGTTCTTGGGGGTAAATCTAATTTTCAGAATTTATAGATATATTATTTCATTAGAAGTTTGTTTGATTGTTCAACAAATAAATTTCTGAATAAAATAAAAAAAAAGAATTCTAGGGGCTGGAGCGGTGGCTCAGCGGTTACGTCGCTTGCCTGGCATGTGTGAGTACTCGAGTTCGAACCCCAGCACCTCGTACACAGCAGAGTGTCAGAGCAATGAAGGTCACATGAAAAACTAAATAAATATTGCTTCTCTCTTTAAAAAAAAAGAATTCTAAAGTCATTAATGTGATCTAAGCCCTAAATCAAACCATATATCCATAATCTAATTCCTGTTGACGATTAGGAGCAAACAGAATAACGGCGTGCCTATGTTCTCAAGAGATGAAAAAGAAAATTTCAAGCCTGTAAAGTAAAACTGTAACACATGAGTTAAAGACAAAATACACACAAGCTTCAGTTAAAGTACAATATCAAAGATACCTCCAGTATAAATTCAACCATTCCACCTTGAAGAAGTGGCACACAGATTTCTGTCTAGTTGGTTAGTTCTCAGAAGCAGGTCAAAATACCTCAAGACATTTTATGGTGAATAGCAGGGTTTCTGCGTTCACCAGAATACTTTTTTCCTCCCCAAACATTTCTTTGAATTTCACAAAACATTTTTCTATACTGAAGAAAATGTAAGCAAATAACTGGAAGATACTAATGCTCATTATTCTTGAATGTTTTAAGTTGAATATAAACTAACTTGATCCTGACAGGGATCACAGTTGATTTTCGAGTCAGTAAGCTTGAATGCAAATTAAAAATCAATCTAAAACACAGGTAGTGCTACTTTAAAATTACTAAAGATGTATCCAGGTACAAATTTAATTATTAAATACAAATCGAGGAAATATGAATGTAATTTCTGTCAGATTGTAGTCAAAACACCTCTTAAAATGAAATATAAGCGTGGATTTTAATAATCTAGCACAGATTTGAAATGAAAACATATTCTAGAGTAATGAAATTCTTTCATACAAATACAACCTTAAAAAGGTAACAAAAAAAGAAGCAGATGATTAATCTGAGGGTGTATCATGTATAATTCTTCTGTTAATTTCATTAGTGAAAAGTCTCCCCAAAAGAAAGATAAATGTCATATTTAAAAAAAAATCCCTATTCTAAATTAAGCAATGATGGACTCAAAAACTATGAACACATGCATTGACATTGCAAATATCAACTATTTAGTTTTCCTTTAAATACAATGTTTTTATGTTATAAATGTCATGGAACCAGGAATTGAAGCAGTTCACTGTACATTCCTGGAAATAAACTTCAAAGCACATCTGGTTTACATTTAACTAGTTATGTCACTGGAAACACAATCTAAACCACAGTTCTTGCTGTAAAAATTTTAACTCTCACAGACTCTCAGAGCTCAAACAAACAAAAAAAAAAAAAAGTAAAAATAAAGATTTTGTAACTTCAATCTGAAATGTTCCTGTCTTTATTGTTACTACTCTTTATTATATATTTAAAATAGCCTGTTGAAAACATGAATGACAGAATTCGTGAAGAAAGCAAATGTATACAGAGAAAGCTCGAATCTGCAAGGAATCTGCTAATAATAATTCCCGGTCCAGTCCTTGGACATTAGTTAAGGAAGAACAGAATGAAAGAACCGCTTCGGGCAGAGGCATTTACTGTTCACATGCAATGGTGGAAAGCAGGAGACCCAAGGGAAAAAGAGATTAGTGGCCTGTGGGTTTTTTGTTTTTTGTTTTTCTTGCAAAACACTTAATAAAATGAAAATGCAAATAACTTAGTGAGTAAGTGAGTAAAAAGTGTACAAATAAGTTATTTGGTTAGGTTCCCATGTTAAATCATTTTTATTTCCACCAACGTCAGAAGACTGGAGCAAAATATTTCTGTCATTTCTTCCTTATTTATATAACATGAACTTCTTGCCGGTGAATGACAGGTAAAGATTGTTTTCATATCAAAGAAAAGGCTCAGATTGTCAAGAGCAAGCACGCTTTGAACAAAGTAAGTGCAGATCACTCCTTCTAACTGTTGCCTGCTTCACTCCATCCATGTAGATGGCCAACGTTACACTATTAGACCCCATGGGCGTCTGCTCTTCTCAGTTGTCATGCAAGCAGGCCAGTCTCTGACTTTTACTTTGGTGTTAAGCTCTCAGTTCCTTTCAGCTCCATTTTACTCGGTAGGGTGGAAGGAATAGATTATAAGTAACCCTTGACAATTCAGTGCACCTGTGCACCACTCAGAATTAGACACCATGTGTTTAGTTCCCCGCCGTGTCCCTCTCAAGGGCACGGAGGGGTAGGTACCTTCACTACGGATGGGAAAGCCAGTCCTAATTGTCACAGTTTCCTGGTTAGGATGATACACTAAACTGCTCTTGCTTTTAGGGTTTCCTAACCCGCCAGTGGAAAATAGATAAAATGGATTAAGGGCAGTGGGAAGGAAGAGCAAAATGAATCAGGAAAAACAGGTCTCTTCCCCACCCCTCCATAAAATTTCGTAGATGTGATCTGGTTAAGTTACTTGTCCACAAAGAGTCCTTCTCAGAGCAATTCTGGAGGATATCAGGTATTAGAACAGGAAGTAGGAGCTAGAAAATAGAGACCCTGTAGGTAAGTATATTTGAGAAGCCCACGCTGGTTTAAAGAGGCCCTTTTAACCTGCAGATAGCTCCAACTCTTAAGAAGCCCCCTGCTCATCTAGAGTAGAGAGGAGGAAACTTCAAATACTTCCACTGGGAATGGATGCCTCATCCTCTCTGAGCAGTTTCTGCAAAGCTATCAAGTTTGGAAAAACGAGATTTTATGCGAGGTTTTCTTTTTCTTCTCTGTTTTTTCTTTCTTTCTTTAGGCTAATTACTGTTTTTCAGTGGTCCTTCCATATCAATCCAAACTTAGAATTCTGTAATTGCATTTCATTGACTTGAGCAAAGTCATTTGGGTCTTGGCATCTTGCTCCATAGTCCTCACATGCTTCTGTTCACAAGAATGCTTTGAAGTTGAACAGGAAGAAGACAAGACAATGCTAACATCTTTTTTTTCTTTTTTCTTTTTTTTTGTATGATATTGCTGTTGCAGTTTTCTTGGCTGTGAAGTTACTAAGAAATAAATACTTTAACGGATAAGGAAAGGGCTATTCCACAGTAATTAAGGATTAAATCTTTGCAAACAAGTGACTATTCTGAAGAAGTAACTGAATTTGAGAAGTTTCTGGAAGCATTCTGTAGACCCACACACTGAGACTTAAACAGGGAGAATGACTAGCAGTCATGCCACAGAAGATTCTGAAATGTTCCGAACTCTGATAAAGTCACAAAAACATAACTGAATACACTCATGACTTAGCCAGTGTTTCAGTGAAAATGAGAACTTCCGTTAAGTGTCCAGCTCATTTAAGCAACTTCCACTGCAGAAGAAGGTGATAAACATTGGTTTATGATCTCTAAGCTCGAAAGACAGATTTTAAATTGTTAAATGGAAATGACAGTTTTATTAGAGTATAAATTTCATTCAAGCAATCGTTTTTGTTTGGCTTCAAATGCTAACTGGGCCAATCTGTTAAGCATGTCACTTATTTCACAAGTAAAATGAGCAAGAGCTGACTTTACCATTGCAATCCAGGTTCCTAGGTTAACATGTCACAATGGTTGTAAGAAGGGGGAAACAAAGTAAACAAACAAACAAAAATCTGACATTTTATTTCCGCAAGTAAAACAATATGGCTCCCCCCCCCCACTTCAACTTCAAAATGTTTGCTCCAAGTGTTTGTTGCTGTTTTATCTGAATGGAATAAAACTGACAGTGTTTACAAAGTGGGTTAGATGCATGCTTTTTCTGAAACTGTCATAATAGCTGAAAGAGATGATACAATAAATATTCACATAAGGCTCTTTTGAGTACACTGCTGCATCACTGTTCCTGTGATTGACATCTGTCCATCTCTAAGTGCCCCCTTGTCACAGCTTTGCTGAGGAAGGCAGCTCGTACCTTCACAAGTCTCAGTCTCCGTCCGGAACACATAGCCAGGGGGGCACGTGCAGCTGTAACTTCCTGGCGTGTTTCGGCACAGTCCATTGTCACAAAGTAGTCTGTTTGCCAAGCACTCATCGATGTCTGAAAGCAACCGTTGGAAGACAGGAGATAAACATATTTAAATGTGTTCCACAGTGACCAACAATGTTATGGTTTCCCCCACTCCTCTCTCTGACTTAGTCGTCTTGTACCACAGCACACACTTTTCATTTTAAGCAAAATATACTTAGTTTTATTCAAGTGGCATATTCTAATGCTAGTGGACACTTCTAAGATCTCTTGGAATCCTGGAAAATTTTTGGTAGTTGGAAAGGGTTCATCATTATTACTTTGTTCCCCAGATGCTTTTTGTCCAGCAAAAAGATTATATTAGATACATTTTATTTATTTATTTGTCATTTATTAATATTTATTTATTTTGCAATTCTGGGGATTGAGCCCAGGAACACTCTACCACTGGGCCACAGCCCCAGCCCTTACCCTTATTCTTTTCTTCTATTTTTTTTTTTTTTGAGAGAGAGAGAGAGAGATGTCAACTATATTTTTTTATCTGGTTTTTATTTTTCTGATACTTAGTTGTGCATGTGGTACAGGGGTTTGAACCTGGGGTCCTTGCACATGCCAGGCAAGAGCTCTACCATTCAGCCACCTCTCCATCACCTCCAAATCCTTTTTCACTTTTTACTTTGTGACAGGGTCTCACAAAATTCCCCAGGTTGGCCTTGAACTTGTGATCCTCCTGCCTTAGCTTTCTGGGTAGCTAGGATTACAAGGCGTGTGCCACTGTGCTGGGATTTATTAGATATATTTAAAGCACTGATGAAACATGAAGTTTCAACTCATTTTTGTATATGCTTAGGGATGTATAATTAAAATGACAGATAGCATTTTTTTCACTTTTTTTAAGTAAAAAAAATTTTGGGGGGGTACTGGGGAATTAAACCCATAGGTGCTTAACCACTGAGCCACATCCCTAGCCCTTTTATATTTTATTTTGAGACAGGGTCTCACTAAGTTGCTTATGGCCTCACTAAGTTGCTGAGGGTGACTTCGAACTTGCAGTCCTCCTGCCTCAACCTCCCAAGCTGCTGGGATCACAGGTGTGCACCACCATGCCTGGCTCTAATTAAAATTCTTAGAAGAATGCTTTTAACAGTAGAAATCAATGAAAGGTATTCATTGATTTCCCATTATGTCTTTGCTTCAGGAAAAAAAGGTTATTAATAGAACACTGATATATTTTATATTTTCCTTTCTCAGTCTAGAATAGCCTAGCAAAGATCATCTAAATCTTGAATTTAAGAAATTTACACTAACCTTTATCTTCCTAATCTCACTCTCAATTTTGCAAGTGTAGTTAATGATAGAAATAAAAACTGTATTTGGGGTAAAGACTTCTGTTCACTTGAAGTTTTATTTTTAGTCTTGCAAATATCAATTTTCTCCTTACAAACAATATACTAAAACTGAAAATACAGAACATAGATGAGAAAGCATCTCTTATACAATTCCATCACCATGATAATACTGTTTTATGCTTTATCTCATCTTCCTCCTTTCGGACACTAGGTTTTTGCTTCACTTCTGAATCCTGACATGGATTTTTAAAATTAACATGATATTTTCAAGATTTCTGTAAGTTTTCCCATGGTCGTACGATGTTTCGTCGAGACTGCATTATATTTTTTGACTCATTTCTCCATGCTTGTGGATTAAACTGCATCCTTTATAGAGTTAAGTTCAAGTCCTAATCCCCAGCATCTCGGATTGCGACCATATTTGCATTCAGGGTTTTCATACATGTATGCAAGTTAAAACCAACTGCAGTGGGCTGCAATCCCACCTGACTGGTGTCCACATAGAAAAGGGCAGTTCGGATGGAGAGACACAGAGGGGAGTAGAGGGAAAGACACAGGACAGGACCCGTGTAAATGGTGTGCTGCATCTGTCAGCCAAGGAGCTCCAAGGGTTGCTGGTAAACAGCAGAAGCTCAGGAGCCAAGGAGGGTCTCCCTACAGCCAGCCAGCAGAGAGCGTGGCTCTGCTGACACCTTCATCCATTCTGGGCTTCCAGCCTCTCAAATCATGAGAACATGAATTTCAGAAGCAACCTCATTTTGGGTACTTTGTTACTGCAACCTAGTAAACTAAAACACTCTTACTGGATTTTGGCTTCATTTTATTTTCAAATTCAAGTTTTAATTTTTCCAAAATTATGTACGTATCCACTTTAAAGAGTTCAGTAGTTGTACAACCTGTGTTCAGTTTGTGAATGGTCACTGAATCTCCTATGTTCAGTTCTCAACTGCACTTGAAAGTTGACCAGGAGGTGGCTTTGCTTCCGTTTTATAAAAGCTAGCTTCGGTTGGATATGGTGGCACACACCTCTAATCCCAGAAGCTCAGGAGGCTGAGGCAGGAGGTTTGAAAGTTTGAGGCCAGACTCAGCAACTTAGCTAGGTTCTAAAAGGAAATTGGTGAGACCCTGTCTGAAAATAAAAGACTGGGGATGTGGTTCAGTGGTTAAGTGCCCCTGGGTTCAATCCCTGGTACCAAAAAGAGAAAAGAAAAAAAATGTGATTTGTTCATTTTTAGAAAATGTTTAATAATCTTTGGCTACTACTCTTCCCTCGAGGTGTTCCAAACCAAAAAAAAAAATCTATCATAAGTATGTAAGATTGGTACAGTTTTATAAATACATTGTTATGCATGTCTTTACCTCAAAATCAAATTTATATGTTCAATAATTAAAAACAATAACCAGAAACACAGAAAAAATGTATTTCTTTCTAATCTATAACTTGGCTTTAAAAGTCATCAAGGATGGGGTGGAAGCGGTAGCTTGGTGGTTACGGCACTTGCCCGGCATGCATGAGTAGAAGAGTTCAAACCCACATACACAATGAAATCTCGGAGTAATGAAAGCCACATGAAAAATTAAATAAAAATAGTTTCTCTCTCTCTCACTGTCCTTCTCTCTTAAAAAAAAAGAACTCATCAAGGACTAGTTGTAAAATTTATCAGGCATAATGATGGATCAAATAGCATTCACTTTATAAAAATGGATTCAAATGCTCTATGGGAAAATCAAGATTCTTCACAAATTCTTGAAAATCTGAACTCATAGAAAACTATGAAACACTGTACAACCTCCTCAACCTCCTTTCCAATTTCTTTGTAAAACATAAATTACATACTTGAGTGCTCTCAAACATTAACTTCAAAATAAAAAGGAGAACATCTTTGTTTCAGTTATCATGGCTAGATATGTTGTAATGACTATATTTATATTATATTTATATTTACCTATAAAGTTCTCTCAGTTTGTGATACTTATTTTCTTGATTGGAAATTACCCATATTTCCTGTTAATTTTTGAAGTGCATACCTTAGTGACAATTTATAGGTTTACGATATGCAGAAAAACAACAGGCCAATAGTTACATATTCATTTATCTGGGAAAAGAATATCTTAAGTACTAAGTACCACTAAAATGTTCATTACTGGGTCACAAAACTTGTTAGATTTTGATATTTTTACATAAAGGTATAATACAATGGGAACAAGAGAAACTGTAATATGCCTAGTTTTAAACAACTGTTATTTATAATTTCATTTCTCCTCTTATTCATGGGATCAGACTATATGAAAGGCTCATGTACATATATATATATAAAATCAATGACTCACCAATGCAGTTTCTTCCAGAAGCATCTGGTTCGTAGCCACTGTTGCAATTACAACGGTAACTACCACGCAAGTTTTCACAGATTCCATTGGCACATATATCAGGATCCAAGGCACACTCATTGATATCTGCATTAAACGTAGAAAGTTTACTATTCATAGACATTTTATTATTGGTTGATCAATGCAGGTCTAATGAAGACCCTTCAACTTATGAGTATGCTCAACTCTGCAAACCCACACTGGCCTGCCTTTCAGAAAGGAAAAGGAAATAAAAGAGGGGGTACGAAAATGAATTTGAGGAATACAGGACACTTCACTGGTAAATCAGAAGAAAAATTAAATGAGCTGGCAGAAATTCAAAGAATTAAATGTGCAATGTGTCCATATTTATGATAAAATTAATAAAGGACATTTGTAGGCTGTTGGCTCAAAATCCAAAGAAAAACTCAGCTTGACACATGTTATAACCATCCAATTAAAAGACAGATTTATTATGGTGGCCTGTATAATTTTATGATCTTCAAAGACACAGGATATTTCTGTTCTACTATCTTTTTTTTTTTGCAGTTTACTAAGTAAAATGATACTTAATAAATGTTTCTCATTGTTGATAAGCCAAAATGAGTGGAGAGCATACTTCAACACAGGTGCTTCGGAATGTGATGCTCTGTAACAACCATCCCACTGCTGCCTGTCACCCATGGGCAGTGGCCTTTGAGGACCGATGAGCTTCAGGGAGGCAACCCAGTAATTTCCAACAGGAGGCTGCCTCTCCTGGGAGGCCACACTGACAGGGAATTTAAAAAAAAAAAAAAGAATATACCAAAACCATTTTTTTTTCACCATTCTCAAATTTTGGTGATTATTGTTTTCAAGAATTTGGAAGATTTTTCAATATACCTCTTATACATACTTTTAAAAAATATTTGGAAACAATAGTCTAGTAAAAGTTTGCTTCTTTACTCTGATTTTAGATATTGATTTAAAGATTCAACATTACTATCAATTAATCTATATTTTACCTAAAGTCTTGTCAAACATGAAAGTAGAAGATTATATATGTAAAGAAAATATTAACAACCCTGTAGTTGTACTTAGAAAAGAAACGAATCTATACGTAAATTAGAATGTAAAATAACTTTAAAGTTTCAAACACATATGTATTTAAAAGACGTATTTAAGTGCTCAAGATTTTATACTGGAATTCTGTTAGCCATAATACTAAATTTAAAATAAGAAAATATTAATGAATTTTATTTTTGTAGCTGAATAAACATTTCAGTATTCTTAGAAATAGTCTTAATTTGTTTTAGGATAATACATCCCAAACTTACTTCATATCAAATACCTCTTAAGGACAGGTATTTTTCATGTAATCTCAGTGCCTCAGGAGGCTGAGGGAAAAGGATCTAAAGTTCAAACCCAGATTCAGCAACTTAGAAAGGCCCTAAACAACTTAGTGAGGCCCTGTCTCAAAATAAAAAACTTAAATAAAAAGGGCTAAGAATGTGGTTCAGTGGTTAATTGCCCTTGGGTTCAATCCCTGGAACCAAGAAAAAAAAAAGATAGGTATATTTATCCAACTGTATCTGCACTGTTATTTAATATTTTCTCTTAAAGTTGACTCATTTTAGCTGTTTGTTAAGTGATTGGTATTCATAAAATCATGGGTGTGGTTTATTAGTGATGCTGTTAACAAAACATATTTAAGACAAATATTTACTCAAGATGAAAGACAGTCAAGTGGAAAATATCATTAACCATGTCTCTAGAAGATAATTTAGCTAACTATTGTATGTTATTTTTGCTTTTTTGTTTTATTTGGTTATGGGTATTGAATTTAGGGATGCTTTACTACTGAGCTAAATCCTCATCGCTTTTTATTTTTTATTTTGAGACAGGGTCTGACTAAGTTGCTGAGGGTCTCTCTAAGTGACTGAGGCCGGCCTCAAAGTGGTGATTCT
>PVKS010013480.1:0-50689 GCA_004027875.1 Aplodontia rufa | reverse complement strand
ACTCATGCATTAAATGGGTAGCTCGTGGAGGAATGACATCCGCTTCTGGGATGGTTCCCCCATCTTCCCAATCTCCAAACTCCTATGAGTTCTTCATATACCCTCCCCCTCTCCCCATCCCCCTCCCTACACCTCCAAGCATCCTAGAGAGCCATCCCCCTATTACTCTGAAAGTCATTCAATTTGAAGTTTTGTTAGGTTAGCTGTCTGCCCTACTGCTTCCCCATATATTCTAGCATCAACAGATGAGAGAAACCATTTGGCCCTTGAGTCTCTGAGATTGGGAGACTTCACTAAGCATAATTCTATCCATCTCCATCCATTTGATTTCGAAAGCCATAATATCGTCATCTCTAATGGCCGAGTAGTATTCCATTGTATATATGTACCAAGTTTTTGTATCTACTCGTCGAGTGAGGGGCATCTGGGTTGGTTCCATAATCTAGCTATAGTAAATTAAGCTGCTACAAACATTGAGGAAGCCACACTGCTGTAATACGCTAATTCTAACAATTTGGGGAAAATTCCCAGGAGTGGGATAGCTGGGTCGTAAGGTGGTTCCATCCTTAATTTTTTGAGGATTCTTCACACTGCTTTCCAGAGTGGCTGAACCTGTTTGCAGTCCCACCAGCAGTGTGACAGTGTTCCTCTTTTCCCACAGCCCCTCCAGCATCTGTCATTGTTTGTATTCCTCATTTTTGCCACTCTAACAGGAGTGAGGTGGTATCTCATTGAAGTTTTAATTTCTATTTCCCTTATAGCTAATGATGTAGAGCATTTTCTCAATATTTGTGGGCTTTCTGGACTTCCACTAGAGAGAAGTTCCTTTTGAGTTATTTAGCCCATTTATCGATTGGATTATTTGTGAGTTTGGTGTTTAGTTTCTTTAATTCCCTGTATATTCTGGATATTAGCCCTCTGTCCAAGTTGTAGAAGGCAAAAGTTTTCTCCCATTCTGTAGGTTCTCTCTTGATGCTCTTGACTAGATCTTTAGTTGTGTAGAAACTTTTTAGTTTAATTGCATCCCATTCATTTATTCTTGATTTTACAGCATGAGCCATAGGAGTTTTGTTAAGGAAGTAGCGGCCTACTCCTATAAGCTGTAGTATTGACCCTACTTTTTTTTCTAGTAAGTTTAAAGTTGTTGGCTTAATATCCAGGTCTTTGATTCATTTAGATTTAATTTTTGTGCAGGGTGAAAGGATCCAGCTTCAGTTGTCTACATATGGCCATCCAGTTTGTCCAACACCATTTGTTGAACAGGCTTTTTTCCACACTATATATACTTCTGCCCCCTTTATCAAATATCAAATAGTTAAGGATATGGGGGTTTGTCTCAGGATCTTCTATTCGGTTCCACTGGTCTTCGGTTCTGTTTTGAAACCAATACCAAGCTGTTTTTGCTACTAAAGCTCTGTAATATAATTTCAGGTTAGGGATTGAGATACCCCCTATTTCTTCCTTTCTATAGAGTAATGTTTTGGCTAGTCTGGGTCTCCTGTTATTCCACATGAACTTGAGAATTGCTTTTTCTATATCTCTAAAGAATGCCATAGGTATCTTGATGGGGATTGCATTGAATCTGTAAAGAGCTTTGGGTAGAATGGCCATCTTTATTATATTGATTCTGCCTAACCATGAGCATGGAATGTTTTTCCATCTACTCAGGTCTTCTATAATTTCTTTTTTTAGTTTTTGATAATTTTCTTTGTAGAAGTCCTTAACATCCTTTGTAAGGTTAATGCCCAAGTATTTCATTTTTTTGGAAGTGATGGTGAATGGGAGAGAGTTCCTGATTTTTTTCTTCTGAGGATTTGTTGCTGGGGTAAAGAAACGCTAGTGAATGCTGGAGTTGATCTTCTAACCAGCTACTTTGCTGAAAAGACCTATAAGCTCTAGGAGTTTTCTGGCTGATGTTATTGGGTCTTCTAGGTATAGAATCATGTCATCAGTGAATAGAGAAACTTAACTTCCTCTTTTCCTATACGAATGCCTTTGATTTCCTTGTCTTCCCTGATAGCTCTGGCAAGGACCATATTGAACAAGAGTGGGGAGCGCAGACAGCCTTGTCTATACCTGAATTCAATGGAAACGCTTTCAGTTTTTCTCCATTGAGGATAATGTTGGCTATGGGTCTGTCGTAAATGAATCTGATATAATTAAAGTATCTTCCCTTGATCCCTATCTTTTCCAAAGTTTTGAGCATAAAGTGGTGTTGAATATTATCAAATGCCTTCTCTGCATCAATTGAGATGATTATATGATTTTTGTTTTTAATTCTGTTTATGTGGTGAATTACATTTATTGATTTGCGTATTTTGAACCAGCTTTGTTTTCCTGGAATGAAGCCTACTTGATCATAATGGATTATCTTTTTAATGTACCACAGGGAATTTCACCTTCACGTATAAGTAGAAAGAAGAAATAAAAAATAAATAAATAGATGAATGAAAGGAAACTCAGTAGAGTAGAGGAAGGAGAATGGATAGAGAGAAGAGGGAAAAGGAGGGGGCATGAACTGAAATGAAATTCCATGCATGTACAACTTTGTCAGGATGAACCCAATTATTACATACAACTATAATGCTCTAATAAAAAATAAAATAGCCTGGTATATATATAATATATATAAATTATATATAAATATATATTATATATAAATACATATATATTATATATGTATATGTATATATGTGTGTGTATATATATATATACACACACACACACACATATATACTCCCAATGGTCAGTCCTATTGGATCCATAAATGCAAAGCTACATGAGTGGTATCCAACGTGAGGGAGACCTGGATTTCCACGCTGGTTAAAACTCTCTCTCCACATGACTCTAGGATGTAGGGAAGGTTTGTGAATCTACAACCTGCAGATAATTAATATAAATGAATAAATAAAGCAGGCCACATGGGAACTATAAGTTATTGGAGACTATAATCCCAATTTAAATGGGCAACTTTTACTCCTCCAGAACCATTACCATATGGAATCTCAGACTCACATTCAACAGATCATTGGCTCAGTTGAAAAATTCAGAAATCTGGGATTATTAATAATTTTCTCAATTTTTAGACTTGACAACAAACTCATAGTTTCAAATATTATTCTATAAGATCCTAAAAACCTATCTTTAGACCTCAAATTTGTATCCTGTGATCATAAAGTAAGAAAAGCACGTGACATGCAACACCAACTCAGAGACTTAAATAATCCAAGTCCTTCAAACACAAGGAAAAAAATGAGCACTGTTATTTAAAATCCTACAGACAAAATTATCAACCAAGTAATGCTTTGCTTTCCCCATTGATATCTCAGCTTGAATTTAGTCCAGAGCATAAGTGTCTTGAAGACAGGAACTAGATTTAGTTTCTTCGTTAATTTTACTTCCCTTGCCCTGAACACATACTCCAGTGTTTATAAGTCTTTGAACCTGTTGTAAATTTGATACATAATAGTTTTATGTATAAGCTAGTCTGTCATATTTACTAAGAAAAATATGTTGTTAATTGAGCAAATATCTAAAGAATATAATTAGTGCTCAATCTGATAATTGAGATTCATTCTCTCTCTCTACCACCTTTCATATCCTCCCAACTTCCCCTCTCTCCTCTTTTTCCTTCTTTCTCAAAAACTGGTATTCACCCAGTCTTTCAGATTATACTTTCTATGTAAAAACAACCTGTAGGGAAACTGAAAGGGGTAATTTTTCTTAAGACTAACAGTGAACAGTCATAAAAAGGCTGGAAAATTGACCGTGAAAATTTTTAATTACGCGGATATTGATTAGGATAATAGCAATTTACATTACAGGAAGAGTCAAAGTTCTACCCTTATCACATGATTTTATGTTTCTAAGAGCTTCTTGGGTTCATCTTGACAGAGAAGAAGTTTTTTGTTATTGTTATTTTGTTGTTTATTTATTTCCTGGAACTTTCCCTAAAAACTCAGCCAAGTATGATAAATCAGATTGAAGCTTGGGAGCATCTTGAATCTAGTTATCAACTTATTATTTGATTTGAAATGCTCAAGAGAGTACCCTGTTTACAAAGAGAAACAATGCAAGCATTTTTGACTTTGGGAAAAAAAGAAAAGCTTTTGAAAGAATGCAAAGTGCCCTGAGGAACCCTGATTGGAATTCTATAAGGTATGAGAAATCTTCTGCACATAAGTAAGAATTGAGCATTTAGGAAACAATTCGAAAGGCTAGCATTGAAATTCAACTGAGATGAGTCGTAATCACAGTACTGAATTTAGAGTGAAAGTGCTGAATATGAAATAAAATATAAAAATTCACACTAAAAAACTGTTAAAGAAAGGCAGTACTTCTAGTTGAGGGGCCTTAAAAATTTACCTTGTGCATGACACAAGTTTTAAAAAGATACTGAAAGTAACACTTCAAATTTACAAGGAGATAAATTCTTTATTATGTTGTGGGATTACAGAATGTAAATACCTTGCTTCTAATTAAGCACTTCTTTTTCTGGAATTTATTTACTCAAGGGTAATAAATATAGAAAACTTGAATATTTAAGAAAAATTAATAGGAAACTTAGAAGTACCAGTAACAACATTCTAAGAAAAATAATTTTTAACTTCGTTAATTTGGTTATTTATAATCATTGGATGGAATTGGAATCATTTTCTTATATAAGGATTTGGTTTAATGTCCTTTGTTCTAGAAAGAGCAATGTTGATATATTGCACATTAACATATATATACACACATATATATGCACGCACACATATCAACAAATATATAAAAAACATTCATGTAAAATCAAAAGGTTATACTGCATATAGTTACAGAGTAGTACATGAGAAAACATGAGAAGAGCATAAAACATTTTAACACATTAGGGCTCACAGCCTTCCTTCCACTTTTAGTCCTATCTTCCTTTTAAATCTCAGTACAGGATCCCAGGGGTGTATAGCTTAGTGGTAAAGCACTAACCTAGCAAGCTAGAGGTTCTGGGATCAATTGCCAGCACTGGCAAGCTATCATAGTATATGTTCTTAAGGTCTTTTAAAATTGTAAGAAAATGTGAGTATGAGAAAGTTTTGTCTTATAAAGCTGATTTAGATATAGTACCAAACACATTTCCAACATGATTTCATTCTACGAAGAAGATGCAAAGATATAATTGGGCATTATAGAAATTTACCAAATGTAAGTTGCTTGGCATAATTTAATCCAATCTGAGATTTCATGATTTATCAAGTTCTTATTGTACATTGCTTAACCCAACAGAGGCAAGGATGCCAAAATCAACCAGGGTGGTATGACAGCGAAGAATTTCTATGGATGCTTTCAAGGAGTAGCAGCTGCAAACATATCCATGAAGTGTCTCATCCAGAGCCATCTCAAAGCAATAACAAGCCAAAGCCAGGCAGGTGAGAGGTTTTTGGTTTTGTTTTTGTTTTTTTAAAGAGAGAGAGAGAGAGAAATCAATTTTTTGTTTTTGTTTCTCATGTGGCTTTTATTTCTCTGATACTTAGTTGTATATCTGGTGCTGGGGTTTGAACCTGGGTCCTTGCACATACCAGGCAAGCACTCCAACTGCTGAGCCACCACTCCAGCCCCAGAAAGCCAGAGCTGACCTCAGAGATGATTGGCAAAGCAGGCAACAGCAAGAAATCAGCAATGAAACAGCAGACAGGAGGCAAGTCTGTCCTGACAGCCTATTTGCAATAATGAACAACTCCTAAAATGTTAACCCAGCCTCTGGCTCCACCTAATGCTTAGGGTGGGAAATATCTGGTTCTTGAACATAGCCACAGTTACCTGAACATCATGTGCTGCTGCCTCCACAAGATCACCATTCAAGCAAACACCTAAAACCAAATTGTACACCCGCAGGTTCTGTGGTGTGCAAGATAGGAAGGCTCTTTTCTTAATATTGACGAAAGGAGAAAAGGACTTCTATCAACCATTTTTAATGAATAATTAACTAAACCACTTCTAGTGACCATACACATGAATGACTCCTGCAGTTTATATAAATAAATATATTTGTATCAAAGTTTTAAGTCAAAATAGACTTTATGGGGCACATTGACAGAGAGGTAATCTGGGTCTACAAGTTGATGCAGCTTGGTCAAGTTTACAATGCTAGTCAATACTGCAGCAAAGTATGAAACAGCAAAGACTAATGTTTTCTGACTCTCAGTGCAGGAGTCTTTCTAGAAGGGCAACATTCAAATAAATTTGTTCCACTAGTGAGGAAGGTTTAATTAATCAAAATCCTCATAATCCTCAGATATTGGCACACTGCCATCCTTGGGTCATATAAAATCCTTTTCCCCCAGAGGGTTTTTTTTTTAATTTTAGTTCTTTCCTGTATCCTAGACCCTGACTTAATTCCCCTCCTCCACACAGGAATCTATCAAAATATGACCAATGCATGACCTTGTATATATAAATTTCCTATGCCTACTATGTTCCTATATATGAGTGTGCATGAATATAATTTTAATTTACATAAATAGTATGAATATAGTTTTAAGTTTTACTCCTTTTCCTAAATTCTACACTTTAAAAAACTGAGGATGATATTGAATGGATATCCATTTCATAGTTTCTAAACATTCTATAATTCCATAGTAAATATCTATTACAGTATATTTGTCTTTTCCCCTAATAATGAAATCTAAGTTCTTAGAGCTGCTGATTACTTTTCTATTAATGCCCATTTGTTTTGTTTTATTTCTGACATTCAAATAATCAGCACAATTTACCTACAGATTTTATGGTCCAATAGGCTATAGTTTTTTGCTTGTGGTGGTGTTATTTTTGATGTTGTATTAGGTAGATGTCTATGGATCTCCTGTTTTCAATTTCTATATATTTTTATTAGATATGTTACTAATATCTAATAACAAGGAAACACATCAGTGATTACAGGAATTTGGGGTATGCACACATCATGGCTAGGTTAAGTATAATAGATTTTCTATAAGAGTAGAAACATGTTTTGGAACAAATTTATTTTTGGCAATTAATACTAAAATTACTGATTCTCAATGGAAAATAGTTTTATAATGTTTGCCCATTAAAAATCTAAGAAAAAAAGTCAGTTGTTCCTTTGATGGCTTCAGTCACAAGTAAATAAATGAGAAAGTATTCACAGTACAATGTGTGGGAGAAAACATTCAGAGCAAACAACAAACCAGTGATCCAGTATCACAGTGACTAAATATTACAAAATGCTACCCCAGATGTCCAATATGAAAAGGAAAAAGTTGGATTCTGTTAATTATGGTATTTATTCAAATCAGATAATGTATTCTATCCAATATGCAGAATGCATTTTTTACTTATCATTTTAAACTGGAACTTAGAGAAGGAATGATAGGACATCAGGCATGCAAGAGATTGAGATAAATGGAGACTCTGGACAAGCAACACAGCATGGCAAGCCAAGAATTCAGCTATACATATTTAAGACCTGCATTAAAATGCAGCCTGAACCCCAAGCAGTGACTGTCAAGAAAGCTGGTTCTAAATGGAACACCTTGTTTAATTGATGTACGACTGTAGGTTAGTCATCTAACCTCTCAAGAATGTCCTGTTCCTCTATTAAATGATAGAAAGAACATGTCCCTCCCCGGGTAACATGTTGTGATCATAAAACGCAGTGACAGTAGAGCTGTTAGAGCAAAAAATGAACATAAGAATTTTAATATTCATATAGAATGATTCATAACTGAAGCTGATGTGCTGACCACCAAGAAGGAAGTGTGCATAATATGGAGGCTGGTGCTACAGGCTTTAGAGAATTCTCTTACAGCTAAATGTAAGGAGGTTAAATAAAGGACAGAGCGCTCTCCATACTGCCACCCTACAAAATGCATGTGTTCACACATATATAGATGAAACACACAAGTAAAGGAGGAAAAAAATCAAATTCAAAAAAAAATTTTAAAGAGAGAAAAATGGTGGTAAAAATGATGTTTCCTTCTTCTAAAGTCAGAAGCTTACAGGGCAGATCCACTACACATTTAAAAAGAATTTCAAAAGAAAAAAAGTAATGAATATGTAAATAATACAAGAAAATAAAAAGTTCTGCTTTTATATTTGTAAACTCAATTCTTACTTTCACAGGCAGATCATTTCTAGCAGAATTCAAGACAGAGTACTCATTTCTAGATGTTAGTAAAATTATAGATTATAAACGTTAAAAAAGTCAATAAAAAGTAGGAAATAAAACAATTAACCTTTAAAGCAGAAGGCTATAAAACATTAGGTAGAAAAAGACGAAAGTATCACCATTGCTCATCATATATGGGGTAGATAAAATAGCAATTTTACCATTTATAATCAAATAAACACAAAGTCAGAAAAATTCTCACTTAAAGGTAATAATAAATAAAAGAAAAAGAAGGTGCGTGCCTTCAAAATTGCTAGAGACCAAAAAACCAAAAACAAATGTTATCAAAGAAAACAAAGTATTTAAGTGAAAACAGCAAGAACATATCAGAATTACATCATAGTATGCTGCTACAACACTAGTGTCTACAAAGAAGATTCTACCAGGGGCTGAAGCAATGGCTTAGCAGTTACAGTACTTGCCTGGCATGCACTAGGATACAGGTTTGAACCCCAGCACCACATCCACAATGAATTGTTGGAGAAATGAAAGGCACATGAAAGACTAAACAGAAGGAAGAAGAAAAAGAAGATTCTACCGAATTTCTATTTTTGTGAAAGTCTCCAGCCCTTTTTCCCCAGAACCGTGTGTCTCAAGGGATCTGCACCTCACCTTCAGAGGCTCAAGGTCTGATACTTTTTGACATTGATTGGTTCAGAAATGGTCAAGTGATCAATTCTGACCCGAGATATAAAACAAAATCTAGCGAGAAACTTCTGGGAACTCATCTTCATTGAAAAGAAAGCCACAAGAAATCATCATCTGTCTTCCTCTTGGTGTTGTCATGACTGGGTGCACTGCCTAGAACTCCTGCTGCCCTGAAGCCATTGTCTTGCCATTCTGTAGCTATCGTGTAGATATTTGCACTCAGAGGTCTGATAACTTGCCTGAGGGAACATAGTAAGTGGAAAAATCAGTATACATCTCCATATCTACCTCTTATTCAGAGATTAATGTTTTTTCTAACACTCTTCGTTGCCTCTAGTCAATCTTATATCAGAGCTAACAACAACTTCATGTATTTATAATGGTTTATTAATCCCAGTCCACTATTTCTTCTACTATATTATGGTATAAAATATTGCTGTTATTGCTTTTGATTATAATTAGGGCTGTTTTATTGTCTGTTGGTAGTGTTTTTTGGATGACGTACCAGGTAGATGTCTTTGGGCTTCCTGTTTTCAAACCGTGGGATCTTTTGTTCAATCATCATTTCTTAAATATACTATTAGCAGCTAACAACATGGTTAATAATTGCTTTTCTTGTCTTTTCCAGACTACCATTTATGATTTTCCTTGCATGACTCACAAGTCTCAGATTAAATGCTTTCTCTGTCAAATCCTTCTGGTCTTAGATTCTATTAAACTTCCACTCTTTTACCCTGCCTCAAAAATAACACTTGCCCTGTGAGCTTTTGTTCCACTCCTCCTTTATTCCAGCATATAATGCCATGCCTGGTGCATCATGGATGATTCAAGGTGATGGAAAAATCCTTGAATGAATTGTTCAATGATTGAGTGAATGAATGAATTATGGTAGATGCATCACCCTGGAGTACAGCCGTATTGAAATTCCAATAGGATATATCAACAGTGCTGTGCCCTCATCCTCTGAATCTCAAAAGTGCTTTATTCCTTTTACTGCACTTACATTCTCCCTTGAATTAGGTTGTGTACACTTGCTTTCCTCCTCCTAACCCATAAAGCCCTTGAGTTGGTATCTTTCTCATTTCTAACAGTGTCCCTACAGCACATAGAATAGTGTATTTCATGTAATAAAGGCATATGAAACTGCTATGGTGGCATATACCTGCAATCCTAGCAGCTTGGGAGGTTGAGGCAGGACAGCAAGTACAATGCCAGCCTCAGCAACTTAGGGAGACTATGAGCAACTTAGCAAGACCCTATCTCAAAATAAAAATGGACTGAAGATATGGCTCAGTGGTTAAGTTCCCCCAGGTTCAATCTTCAGTACCATTGATACAAAAAAAGGCATGTGAAATATATGAATCAATTTAAAGGGATCTTGTAAGTAATGGGAGAAATTTAGAATATTCTGCATTTTGAGGATGGCATCTTTGATATCTGTTGGGATTTCCTGAGCTCTATTCATGATAGAGCATATCACCTGCATTTGTTGATTTGATACCTTCATAACAATTTTGGAATTGTTATGTATTTAATACTTGAACATCAATATGCAATATTTGTTTACAAACAGCCATAAATTATTTACTAAATATTTAACAATTGCAAGTATAGTCTTCTCAGAAAGATTGTAAGTCTAAAGAAACTAGAATACCAGGCTCTCTAGGTTATTCTTTTCTTTTTTAAAGAGAGAAGGACAGTGAGAGAGAGAGAGACAGAAAGAATCAATTTTTATTTAGTGGCCTTCGTTGCTCTGACACTTAGTTGTGCACCTGGGTGCTGAGGTTTGAAACCATGTATTCACGTATGTCCGGCAAGCGCCGTAACTGCCGAGCCACTGCTCCAGCCCTGCTTATTCTTTTCTTAAGGGTCTATTTCTATGCTTCTATTCAAGGAGTTGAATATGTGAGTTTCCTTTTATGGTGCCTATCAATGCAGTTGGCATCATAAGTATTTGCATATTATTTGAATATCTGGGTGAGTGTGCCATCAAATGTGGAGAACTAGCTGAGATCAGTGGGGCATCATTAAAAGAGGAAGCAATGTTCATGTAGTTACACCTTCACATTTTAATGCCTCAGAAAAGTCATTCACCAGTGAAGGAAAATATGCAAGAGAAATGAGGATGAGATGACCATGTGCCCAATTTGGCTTATTGCACCAATATGAAGTGTAGATATATGCGTGTGCGTACACACACACAGGCATGTATAATCCTCTAGAGTAACAGAGAAAATAGCCATGTTAAATGTGATTAATAAAATATATTTGACTAAAGAACACAAATAATTTAAGTAGGATATTTGAAAGTGACTTTTTTTTTTTACCATATCCCATGCCAGAAAATGGGTAAGTGAGGTGTCAGAAAAATTATGTTCACAGGCAAGTTTACAATTATTTTAAAATAAACCTTTCTTGTAAAATGGACTCACTCACCTCTTTCCATACCTTGTATAACTGCTTTTGAGCTACAAGGGTAGAGTAGTTGCAACAGATACCAGTTGGTCCACAAATCTAAATATTTACTCTGACTTTTTAAAAAATATTTGCAGATCACGAAACTACATATAAATATCAAGTGATTCTGATGGTATTCCTCCACTGTTAAGACACATTCCAGTAGACATGCAAGAGTTGATATGTGAAATGATTAAAATTTATTAAAAAGTTTTTGCTACCATTGAGGGATAATTCTAGGGATGCAGAGATCGTAATTAAAGCATAAGAATTATTTGCATTACCAAGAATGGAAATCTGCATTTAAAATGCCAATCAGTCTGTTTTTCTTGCTTAGAAAACACTCACCAATATATGTACAGTATGGATTCTTCACAGCAGCAACATTCTAATTACAGACACTAAAGAGTTCTAATTGAAATAAGATTAATGAAGAGTCATACCAACCTCCTACAACATCACAATCTGTATGAACACTTAGCTCCTGTGACTCATTTTCTTCCCCCAAAATAACTCAGATTAAACAGTGACTTCCAAATAAATGGGAAATTTCTCTCCAGATTCCTTGTTTAGGTCTTGTATCATGTTCTGGCATATAGCACACAGAACAGAACTCATCTTCTGCTACCAGCTAATGTTGTTAAATGTCAGGAATTTAAAAAGTTAAATGGTAGAAAACTTTTAAACAATTTATTCTGCCTGGCAATCAGTCCTAGAGAGAGAAGTCGCAGGAAAACTCTGCTTTATTGACTTGAGCAGAAGAATTTTTTAAATCATGTCCTGAAAACATAAACTATTGGCCTCAGAACTTCTAAATGTCTTGGAAGTATGTTCATATATGCATATGAAAATGTATATTTGTTTGCTTATATGTATGTATGTGTTTGGGGTTGTTTTTAAAATATAATAGTAAGTACACCCTTGTAAACATCAAATGTGGATTTTGCCAAGCAACAAAGTACTTTGTAAATTCAGATGTTTGCAAGCCAGGCCACAATTCCCAGAATGAACTAATGATATGTCTCAGTTTCTCAAATAAGAGGCATATAGGACAAGGGAACTTTAGAGACTGCTGACTCTACAGACTAAGAGGAAGACTGTCACTGGTAATCTTTCCAGTGTCCTTCAGAAATCGCATCCTCTCAACCTGCCTCCTCCATTCTGCCATTGGACTAGACTGTAAAGATAATACACCTCTTCTTCTACTGTCTTGATTTCCTCTTCAAATATGTTGCAAGAGGAGAGGGACAGTTTAATAGAAACTGAGGAGTAAACAATAGTTTGAAATGCCACCTTATAAACAACACGAAATTGAATTTTCTAGGAAAGCATGTTAGGAAGCATAGGATATAATAGAGTATATGAGGAAGGTGTGTATACCTAAGTTCTCAAGCATTTTAGGGGTCCTCCTTATTTTCAACACATACTATGGTATTTATGTCTCTAAGATCTATTAAAAGGGGAAATCCTATAAGGAAAAGACTTATTTTAGTGACTCATGTATCAGGAATGAAGCATTAGTAACTGACTACCCATCTACTTTCAGGAGCAAATTTCAAAGGAAAATCTATGTATACATGGAGCTATTTTTAAAACCTCCAGAGCAAGGTGCCATGATCCTGAGAAATTGTTTCTTCTGATCTCTTTGGTTTTAATGACTAGCTAGCAGCATTCAATTACAAACTGATCATTAACAAGAAATCTAATTGCTATTAGCAGACAGGTAAACAACTCATATTGACATAAAAAGTACATGCAGGGCCATTTTATGGTATCAAGTGAACTACAGATTTTCTTAAGGTGTAACAACACCATGTTTATAAAACTGTAGAACACTCCTCTTCAGATACATAGAATATAGGATAGCTACAGTTAATGGTGAAGAAATAGGACCCTTTTTTCTTTTTTATTGGTTCTTTTAGTTATACATAATATTAGGATTCATTTTGACATACTTACAAAAGCATGGAATATGATTTGTTCTAATTCAGTCCCCAGTACTTTTCCTTTCTCTCCCCTCTTCCCTCCTCCTATTTATACCTGATTTTTATAAGTATAATGCAATTAAAATTATTAAATAAGCCACAATTTCCATTCTGTAGGAAGAAATTATCTACATCATTTATGGTTTTAAAAACTTAAAACTTTACTAGAAATCTGTCTTTTGATCAAAGTTCAACAAGAAAGTTTACCTATAACAATGTTATACTGTTTTAAAAATGTACTTATTTTTTCATTAAATAGTACTTATTAAATATACAGTTGAATACTACATATATTTATTAAAACAAAACAGTGAAATTATAAAACATGTAATAAGGAAGTATGAGCTTAAGATAATGAAAGATTCTGGGTGTTATTCTAACCGTTTTAAATTCTTACCTCCTTTAAAATGATTGAAATCAGTTATATTGACTACAGTGTCAAAGTGACTCCTCACCTTTATGGAGTCTCCAAAGATTATTCTGCATTGCCTTCATTAGTTTATTGATTGGAACTTCAAAATACTAACATTAACAAAATGATCAAACACCTTCCAGAGTCTTTCCCAGTCCCTGTAGAAGAGTTCCAGCTGTAAGATTTAATTTGCAACTGGGCATGGTGGAGCACACCTGTAATCCTGGTGACTCCAGAGGCTGAAACAGGAGGATCTCAAGTTCAAAGCCAGCCTCAGAAATTTAGCAAGGCCTTTAGCAACTTAGTGAGACCTAGTTTCAAAATAAAATATAAAAACGGCTAGGGATGTGGCTCAGAAGTTAAGTGCCCCCAAATTCAATCCTTGTACTCCCCCAAAATGAATCAACTTTTAAAATTATTAAAAGCTCTAGTAATACATAAAAAAGAAGGTCCATTACTACAAGAACGTCCTTTAGACACACATTAACTCCATGTCATTGACAAGCAGGTGGCAGGATAGATTTGCCAAGAGTTTCACTGCTTTACAACTACTGTGGCATTCTTTTGTAATTGTAATCATTCAAAATTGAGCCTTAGTAATGGTAAAAGGAATAGTAAGCTCTGGTGTCAATGTCGTAATCCAATTTTGAAAAACTAATTTCAACCTAGAATTACTTTTTAAAAGCAAACTTCTGAGTATTAACAACCTCTGAAAGAAATCATGTAACTCAAATGGTATCAAGACTATCTCAAAAAAAAGGAAAGGAAAGACTATTTCAAATGGGATCCTAATGACCATCTCAAATTGGATCAGTGCTATACATTTTTGCCCCTAAAGGAGTGAGGTCAACCAGGCAAAGTGTACCCTGAATATCAGTTTAGAAAAGTCCACTCAGCCTTCCCTACCCTACAAGTTACCCTTCAAGCATTTAACATCCCATGGTTAAGAAAATATAATCATGTTCTTTCTTCTCTGCAGTCTAAGTCCTTGCCACTTTGCAAATTCATTTTCTCTTGTTTTCCTCTTTGGAGACAGAGAACAGCTGGTTGTCATCTTCCAAATGCTGTAACAATCCCTCATATATTTGAAGATAGTAATTAAGTCATCCTCTCAGCCTTCTCTTTTCGAGAAACTCAAATTCCTTTTTAACACAAATTATCAAAAAAATTACTGCAGCCGTGGACGTGAAAATTGTTATTACATAGACTTTCTCTGTAAACCCCTCTTGTTTCTGTAAATGTTCTTTCTCTAGAAGCAAAAGAACCAGCAAGTTGCTTTTAAGCTCCCACTGCCTGGCCTTACCCTCTTTTCAACATCCATTAACTTCCTATGAACATTTTGCTGTAAACTGATGTGACTCCTACCTTCCAGTCACCTTTCACTCTCTACCTCCACCCCCTCATATTCTAAAAGGAGAAAAACATCATGAGGAGCACAAGAGTCTGGCTCCAAATATTACTTAGGTTATTTAAACCAAAGTTATCATTCTCAGCTGGGTGAGTTTTCCCTCATAGGATATTATATGATAATGCAATTTTAAAACCACCAATGCATTCTCTTTGTTATGTCAATACACAAAATAGCACTCCTTGCACAGAAATATGAAAGAAAAAAATCAGACTTACTATCTACGTGATCTTAGGGAAGATATTTAATCTTATATTCTCTTGATCTGTAGAATGGACATAATAGTCCATAAAGTTGCATTAAGAAACTAATAGAATAGTTTGTTACCCATCACACTGGCTGATGAAATTTTCTCCTCAGTCATCCAAGTGGCATTTTTTTTTCTTTGGTATTGTGTTTCTCATGAAAGTGCAATGACTTAACCAATCTAGTTTTCTAGGTTGCATATTTGCATTTAAGGAGTACTTTCTAGGGTTTAAAACATAAAAAAGTGAATCTAATGATAAGCATTTGGAGTCAAACTTGTTAGGACAATGTTGTGAGGCAGGATTATCCCATGAATGGGGCAAGCTACTCAGAGATGTGTGATATCACCTCCTATGTGAGGCAAAAAACATATTTCTTTGGAGACAAATTATCCTCAATCTCAGTGATCCTGAGTAGTTTATAACAGGATTTTCTCTGAAATACAAAACTACATATATTTTTCTTTGTATTATTTCATACTGTAAAAAAGGATAACCCTAGTCTTGGGAAGATTTGACATGCCAATTTATCTGTAACACGAATCTGGAATATTAATGTATCAACCTTTTACTTCATTCTGCTTTGAATAAAATAAGACACTCTTCCTGAGAATAAAATATTTCAAGTGTGAAAAAGTTAAAAATCCTATTTTTTCTTATGTGACTACAATTTAACTATTCATATTCTCTCTCTGTGTCTCTCCCTCCCTCCCTCTCTGTCCACTACTTTGAGTATTGGATGACTTTTAGATTGTCATGATTCCATGATTTACCAGTTTCCTGCTCATATATAAAGACTGATGTTCTCTCTGGTAATTAACTGCTTTCAGATCTACAGCAATAGAGAAGCAGAGAAAAAAGGCCTCATGTAGGCAACAGTTATCCTATTAGCAAAAAAAAAAATTTTTTTTTGTTAAATCAAAAAACTGATTTGTTAAATTTTCTAAGCAGAAAAGTTAAGTGGTTCAATCTGCTTCCAGGTGAAATATTTACATTTGTAATATATATGCACCTTAAATATCAACTAATAAAAGTCAACTTTTTGTGTTTAGAGAAATCTACCAGAAATGTGGTGGAAGTGTGTGTGTGAGAGATGTCTGTGAAGTGTGGGCAGTATGGAGGGATGATACATACATAAATCGTCTGCTCCTCTCTATTTGGCAAGGTTAGCCTACTACTTGGTGACTCATATTTTGTTTCCGTTTTTTGAAAAAATACCAGTAGCATTTAAATGGGCTATGTTTTGTGTATGAAATACTCAGGAAAAAATGAGCATCCTCATCCATCAACCTAACAGTGGACTGCAACAAAAGAACACTAAAAGGGATCAAAATCTTTTTTTTTTTTTTAAAGAGAGAAGGACAGTGAGAGACAGAGAGAATCAGTTTTTATTGAGTTTTTCACATGGCTTTCATTGCTCTGACACTTAGTTGTGTACGTGGGTGCTGGGGTTTGAACCCGTGTACTTGCGCATGCCAGGCAAGTGCTGTAACTGCCAAGCCACCGCTCCAGCCCAGGGATCAAAATCTTGATGTGAATGAATGAACTAGCATCATTATTACTAAGTATTTCTGTAGTGTTCTACCACTCTCATTGGTAATATTTATCCTATTAAAAATACCTGTTTTTGCTGAAAGTTTAATCAGTGTTCCACAGGATCTCACTTTTTCAACTGCTGTGAAATTCACCTCCAGGATAACAGAGTCACTTACCTCCTCCTAGTCATCCTCAGAACTGTATGGTTGGAAGAGGCAGATGACTGGGTACCAATTTGATAACTAGCTAAAATGGACAAAGTTTAAGGTTTCAGAAAGTCAAACTCTAAAGCTAGTGATAACAAGTAAATAACACAACAGATTTGTTAAAGTTTCTTCTACCCCCATTAGCAGCAGTTAGAACATTTATTTTATTTAAGGATGTGTTTTGATAACATTGCTCAAAAGCACTATTCTATATGCCCTACACCATTCCTTCTGCTGTTCAATTCATTTTCCTATCTGTATCATACTCTTTACTCATATGCAAATATTACACATAATTTATTTGTGAACTCAAGGTTACAGCAGCAGAAATTGTCTCTATTAATTCCAAAGTTATCCTGTATATGTTGTTTTTAAAACATCATGTTTTTAATATCCTCATTCAAATGATTTTCCATTTTCCTGCTCCTCTACACTTTTAGGCCTTATTTCCATCAATAAAACTTTTTCTTCTACTCCCAAATGACTTCTCAAATTCCATTTTTTATCCTGTCATTTTTTTCTTTGCTAAATACAGTCAGTGGCTATTAGTAATACTTCTTTTTTATACATCAATCAAATACTTCAAAATTACACACATATATTTCATTCATACTGTATTAATTCCACAAATTTTTAAAACATGTGAGAGCTACCTTGGTGAATAGCAAGGCAAGACACATGTACTAACCCGTATGTTTATGAATGCTTTCTATCCATGTACATCAGCCAGGCTCACACAGCAGTAATCCCTGTAGCATTTCTGAGTGCTATGAAAAGGCTATCACGAAAGGAGACAGAAAAGAGAAGAGAAACAATCTCTGTATGCCAGGCAAGTGGTAGAGCAAAATGGCAGTATCTGATGTGGACTAGTGGAGAGTAGAAATAATAAACATAATGGACTGAATGTCCATTGTTTATTAGAGAAAAATAATTAGCATCAGCCATGTTCAGCTGAAGGATTAGGGCTGTATAAAATGGCAATTCCCTTTATGGAAATAGTGCATGTGTCCAAAGAGCCAAGAGAATAAACTTCAGCAGGGTAAGTTCACAGAATCAGTCAGCAATTTGTTGTAGAAATTTTTAGCATAAAAGCTGGAGTATCTCTAACCAAGCAAAGAAGAAAGAAGAGATAAAGTTTAGTCAGATGAAAGCAAAAGTGTGTAAACACAGGAAAGTTGGAAGGACACCTGTTCTTAAGAAAAAGAAGGAAATTTAAAATCCAGAACCATATCATCAGTCTAATTATCCTGTTCAAATATACGCCTGGGTGTGTTTTCATAGGTATATGTGGAGAAGGGAATAAAAACATAGAAATTTCTTAATCATTGTATACATAATTTAGACTAATATTTCAATAAATTCTGTGGAATTCATATATTCAGGTTACAAGTGAACTCAAATTCATGATTTGAAGGAATAAGAGACTACTCCTGCCAAAATGTGAAATTGAATTGCTTTTCAATTCTTTTTACATTCAGAAATCTTGCAAAAACATATGAATGCATAAATACAAGAAAATTAGAGCAAAATTAATAAACTATCATAACCTCTTTATGGTTGTATACATGCAAATATCTCATTTCATGAAGCACATGTCCAATTCAATGGGATCTTTGAAAGTCACAATTCTGAATTTTTCTAAGCACCATTTGTCACAAAGAGTTTTAATTTCTGCAAAACTTAAATCAACTGAAATGCAAAACTTGGAAGGAATGCTGTATCGTTATAAAAATAAAGGCATAATTACATGTAATATTCTAGAACACTTAGAACTGTTTACTTCTTGCAGGCAATGGATTTTTCCAAATAAAAGCTCAGGGTGAATTAATTGTTGTAAATAAATACACAATCAAGCAAATAACATTTTATAATTCTAAAACAAGCATATAATAGAAAACCATTTCAAAGATGCCTAATCCAAAGAAACTGGCAACTGGAAGTGGATCTGTGAATTAGCAAACATGATGATCTGGCAGTCAACATCTCCGGTTTCTAGTGTTTGAATGCACACTATAGAAAACATGCACAGGAAATTAAATTTATGCACCATGTGAAAAAATTAGCAGGTGGAAGAATGAAGAAAGGAATAAGTGAACAAGTATAGGGGTGTGGGGAAGGCAGGGAAGCCAGAGAAGGAAGAAGACAAGGAAATGAAAAAATATTTGAATACTTAGAAAATCTATTTATCTTCTTTGTTCAACATTTTCTGTTGATCACCATCAGTGTTGGCAAGTAGCTTGAGATTATGTCCTGAATTGATATTTAATTAAAATCCAGTTCTATTTTAATAACACGGTAAACACATCACAATTCCATATGTAAATAACATCACTAGATGAAGGATAAAAGAAGAAATCAAAACTAAGTGCTAAGAAGTTTGCAAAGAAGGCAGAGAGCGAATAATGTGGAGAAAAGCAATAATTAAACTGCTTCCAATTTATTGTTACTGTAGCTTTTATTAAGATTCTGCTTTAGTTTAAAAGTTATTTTCTTCCTGTCTGATTTGTTTTGCCAAGGAGAAAAATATGCATAAACAGCATTATATTCCTCTTTTCCTCACTATCAGAGCCCAGTTCTGCCTTCAACAACTGGACTTTTTCAGACTGGATTTTTTCATGATCCTCACCCCTAATTCCCTACAAGTAAAATTCTTCCCCCAAACTCTAAAATACTAGGTAGTTGGGCTGGAACGGTGGCTCGGCAGTTACAGCACTTGCCTAGCATGTGCAAGTACACAGGTTCAAATCCCAGTACCACGTACAGAATGAAGTGTCCGAGCAACGGAGGCTACATGAAAAACTAAATGAAATTCTCTTTTTCTTTCTCTCTCACTGTTCCTCTCTCTTTGAAAATAAATAAATAAAATACTAGATAGTAAGAATTATGGGGTTAGGCTAAAATACCAGGTAATGGGAATTATCTGTGAGTTATCTAGGGAACCATTTGGCTTCTGAGATAGAATCCCCCTAGTGAACATAGCTCACTTGCCAACTTGTTTGAAAAGTGTTGTAATTTTTTCTTTTGAGAGTGGGTCTCACTAAGTTGCTCAGGGACTTGCTAAGTTGATGAGGCTGACTTTGAACTTGTGATCTTCCTGCTTCAGCTTTCAGAGCCTCTGGGATCATAAGTAAGCCACACTGCACTCAGCTAAAAATTGTTGTAATTTCTAAGAATCCCAATGGATTCTACTTCATAGATCTGAAATACCCCCCGGTAGCATTACCTATATATTCTTATGTATCTGCACATGTGTATGCATAAAATAAAATGTTTATAAGATTTATTTGTATTTTGTAAATTTCTTTAAAAATTCAAAATAATTTTATAATTATAATTGTTAATCAGTGCCATATATCTTTGTATATCAACCAGGATGTGGGCTATGTTATAATTCCTTTGTGGCCTAGAATAGGAACAGCTATATTAAAACTTTAGATTCCTTGAATGAAGAAGACCTCCAAAGATCACGGCATCTCTTCTTCTTCTGGCAATTTGGAAAAGGTTCTTATAATATAGAATTGCTGAAATTTCTGCTTTACTTCATCTTCACACTGATCCATCATGCCTCAATTGCAGAGTGAGAAAATGGCAAACAAATGGAAATATCGCATGGATAATTTTTGTAGGATCAGGGGTGAAAGGAGCAGGTGCAAACACTTCCCAATTGGAACACAAAATGATGAAAAGCAAGATTGTTGAGAGTACAGAGTCAATTCCATGTAGTCCTACTGTTCTACCTTGGAGCCTCACAGGAGACAACTTCAGATAATCCTCTGTGGATTTGGAGAAGGGATGGGAAGGAACTCCCCTCTCATGAGATTCCCTGACTTCTTCCAAAAGCACGGAGTCTAGTGCACTTCTGTGCACCACTATTCTGTTCCAAAATAAGCGGATCTTAGGCAACTTAGATTTCTGCACCAGGTGATTCTCAGGTGAAAGGAATCACCTGTATCATTTGCATACATCTCAGAGGTGTGCAGCAGAGTGTCTACACAGGCATAGCAAGCTACACAAGCTCATAGGCTTAGTTATTCTATTCTTGAACTATCCAAAAATTCAGAAAGAAGGATATTGAAGGAGCCGAAAGGGAGGATTTTATTTTCTCCAAGACCTAGCACAAGTGAAGTAAAGCCAAAGCTGCAGCCTCCTCAGCAGCAAGGCACACTCTAATTATTTGAATGAGAGAGGTGTACCAATGCCAGAAACATAAAACCGACAGAATAAATTCAAAGATTTAAGAAAAGGATGTGATTTGGCTAAATTATTATTTCTGCCTTTTTGCACTTCCAACCCACTTTAATTCAAGCAGCTCACATCTGGTGTTTTATATGAAGTCAAGAGGAAAACCTCATTGAACCGATGCTGAGTAGCTCTAGGCTGGGAACTAGGCCCATGTGCTCATGGAGGTAGAGAAAATCACAGAGCAGACCAGCCTGCCAGTGTCCAGTTTCCAGAGTTCAGAAATTATTCCCTGAGTACCTCCATTTCAGTTAGAATGAATAGATAAGGAGGGGATAAAATGCTTATAGCATATTCAACCAGAAGTAAAAATCATATTGAACCCACTATATTACAAAGCCACAACCTCATAACTCTGCTTCCATCTCTAGAAAATCAGAATGGCATTTTCTACATTATTTCAGAGCATCCTTACTTTTGAGTTCAAAGTTACTTGTTTGTAAAAAAAAAAATAATTATTCAATCATAAAACTTGTAAGGTTTTAAGTACAAAGATAAGAGCTGAGGTAGTCTATACAGTGTCTAGTTGTGTAGGTCAAAACAAAATAAAACCACATATACATTATGCTGAAATGAGCTCTCTGACACTATGAGTCTCCTCTAACACTCAAAGCAGGGGACAAAGGAACCAAGGGGGAAAGACTATGTTCCCCACAATATATTTTAAAAACATGTGTGTACAATCTGAAAAACAAAATTGATTCATGGTAATCCCTGAAAACTAAAGGAGAAATTCTCCCATTGGAAATCCCCTCTCAACTAATCTGACTCAGAAGACAGACTCCCTACATCTTGTTTTTCTCTGCCCAAGTTATATTCCCACTTATAGATGAGTATTTCAAAGTGATTTATCAAAAGCTTCTTAATTCTGAGTCCTATCTGGCCTGAAAAGATAGGCACCATAAATTTGGGAGGACTCCTGGGGTATTTCCCAGTTAGCCTGGCTTCTACTTGAGATCCTTTTGTGAGTTAGCTCTCATTATTTTGTTCAGTTCTCAGGGATCAGTCAGAGCTTCGGTTCTTATTGCCTATATTCCCTTTGGAGGAGTTTTGAGATATGTCAGATTACTCTCTATTTTCCCAAATTAAAAAAATAAAAATACTGCAGAAGTTTTGCTTCCTCAGGATGTCAGTGTTGTATACACATCTGGTCAGACAGGCCCACATCTCAGACTTTACACCATAATGCTCTGTATCAACAAGAGGTCAGTTCCTTCCACCTTCTCTCATAAGTATGGATCATATGTGGAAATGTTTCCAAAAGTGGGCAGAGGATCCTGTGCTCAGAGGAATAGTCAAAACCTTGACTAGAAGAAAAGAAAACATGAATCAAACTCCAAGATGAACAGGGGGTTACAGAAGCAGCCAGACAGCTTATAGTAATTGTAATGTCTGGTGAGGAGCTGAGGAGGAAGCAAGTGCACACAAAATAGCACAAAGAGGAGCAATTCACATTATGCATTCATCAATTCACATAGGTAAATCCACAAATGAAGGTTGTATATTGTGTATTTCTTTGTAAAAAACAGGCTACTAAGCAGACACTTCTCTGTGAAGGTGCTATCGACATCTGGAAAAGCAGCAAAAATCAAAATACAGTCGATCTGCCACACCTGCAGGTTTTAAATTTAAAAACTCATCCAACTGCATATGTAAAATATATGGGAAAAGAATTTCATCTATCCTGACTTTTCTTTCTTATCTTTTCTGTTCTTTTAACAGCTTTTACATTTTATTAGGTACTATGGATAATCTAGAGATGACCTAAAATTTATGGGAGGAATGTGTATAGCATATATGGAAACACTGTCACTACATGTAAAGGCTTTGAGCACCTGCAGAGTTTAGTATCTGTGTGGGCCCTGGAACCAACCCTTTGTGGATACTCACGGACAACTGTGCAATCAGCATGAATCCTATTAATCCCAATTTGGTTTTATAAGCTATACCTTAACTCCCTGCCTTTGTTTTCCACCTAAAGCTTTGAAGGCTTTAGGAATTTTAAATCCCTGGAGTCAATTTATTTTCTTTGAAAAATAACAAGATCATGAAAACATATTCACTTCATCAGTTGTCTTTTATCTTATTTACTAATGATGGAAAAGCAATCAGACATTGCAGAAAATATGCCCATGACCTGAATTGGATTAAATAACCATTATCAATAACATAGAACATACCCTATGGCTGCAGTGTGTGCCCTCGTTCTTCACTGCTTCATTAGTTTGGACCTGAACTTCAGCCTTTTGAAAATGTTAGTCCTAAATAGATTGTAGAGATGGTCAAATTCCTTTCACTTGGTTTGTTAATATGACTGAAGTCATTGAATTGGTTTGAATTCACAACCAAGGGCATTAAGTACCAAAACATTTTCAAAAGATAAAGATAGCAATAACATAGAGATGAGACAGAGAGAGAAAACGGAGACAGATATAGATACATGCAATATAAATCTTGTATCACTTTACACATCTGTCACAGCAAAGAACTCTTTTTTTAAAAAATCATGAATATCCAATTAATGAAATATTTTTGGTAATTTCTTAAAGAAAATGTTACTAAAAACACTTAATTGCTTTGCAGTCTACTCAGTAGTGTATACTGTAGATTCTATTCTAGATTTGGTATTTGCTTGGAATTACCTTTAGAAAACACAACTGCTGAAAGGTGATCGTCGAGTTTTTAAAGTGTAAACTCTCAGAGCAGACACAGATTCTTATTCTATTCATGGCTATAAAAACTGCACAATACAATACATGGCTCAGCTCAAGTGTTAATTGCACACAACAAAAACAGGAGAGAAACATCTAAACAGGCTATGAAGAAAAGAAGGGATCAAAATGTCAAATCAGAATGAAAAAGGGAATTGAAATGCATCAAAATGATATATGAAAGGTGATATAAAATTTTAAAATGAAACCAAAATGTACAAGTGACAAATCATTTTTCCTGTAATCTTTAGCACTTCCTTGTTCTGACATGGTCTGCAATGCTATAAAAGCTATCTTACTGTATTTAAACTTTTCAAATACACAGAAGCTAGACAGTTCATTGTTTAAAAATGAAAACAAAAGTTAAGCCAAGCTACCAAACATTGAAAAAGAGATTTCAGTTCAATTTAGAACAGCACCTAATTCATCCCTGCTGATTTTTTCATTCATGTTGGCAAGGTTAATTTGTGTCTCATATTATTTCACTCTCTTTACTCACTACTTTTGCAAAGAAATAAAAATAAATTCAACCTCACCTTTGAAGAGTGATAATTATGTTTCCGTCACTTATATGAAAGATCTTAGTAACTCTCCCATGCTTGAGGCTTTTGGAGTTATGGGTCTTTCACCTTCATGACAGAAACATAATAACCATACTTCACAGGTGAGTCACTCTGTGATTGTGAATGGGAAGAGGGTGCCAGTTCCTCTTGGCAAATACCCTGCTCTGAAGTTTGGAAGAATCAGCTCTCAATCATTCAATGTGCTGATTCCTCAAGGAGATATTCTTTTTCCCCCTAGCACTTAGAGGATTGAGGAACCCAGGAATCATCTGAGCATGAAAAGTGTGTGTGTGTGTGTGTGTGTGTGTGTGTGTATACACATCTCTTATATGTAAACAAATACAGACTATATATTACATATATAGTATCTAATATATTATATATATTATATATAATATATATTATACATATATAATTACATAAAATATATTGTATGTATATTATATATATTTGAGGTAGATAATAGATTTCAATCATGGTGGTACACAAACATTATATATGGCCATGCAGTGAATCATATATCCACAAAATTATCCTTTTTCTTCCTGATTCAGACAAATTGCAAATAGCTATCTTAACATGCTTCTACATGAAACATAATTTTATAATTTCTTTATGACTATTTTTAGTATACTTCAATTATTCCTTACCATATCAATTTATCCATATAAACAAAATACAATTATAACTCCTACACTGTTTCCATCTTTTTCCCCTATAAATCCACTTGCCAAAGTTTGCAAGAAAATACATTTAAGTAATAACATGGAATACCTTGAAAACAGACTTCAGCATACATTGGAGTTGCCATCTGGGTCCAAAGAACTTTTTTGCCCATTTTATACCTATCTGTCCATGCATATATTACTCATATCTCTATATTTCAGTGTCCTTCAGTTTCCTCATCAAAAATCAGAGATGGAATCACTGTACATCCCAGCTATCCCACTCCTGGGTATTTTCTCAGAAGAGCTAGAATCAGCATATTACAAAGACATTGCTACATCAATGTTTGTAACAGCTCAATTTACAATAGCTAAATTATGGAATCAACCCAGATGCCCCTAATTGGATTCAAACATTATGAGATATACACGCACGTGCACACACACACACACAATGCAGTTCTAATCGGTGATTAGAAGGAACAATATCATGGCTTTTGCAGGTAAATGGAAGGAAAAGGAAAAAAAATCATGCTGGGTGAAACAACCAAACCCAGAGACTTAAGGATCAAATGTTTTCTCTTATTTGCATAGGCTAGAGTAAAACCAAGGATATAGTGAAAGTTAGACAAGTTTATTTACTAGACACACAAAATTGGATGTATCACATAATTGGGGGAAACTATATCTATGAAGGAACAGCAGTGGAGAACAGAGAGAGAAGGTGGAGAGGGAGGGGAAAGAGGGGTAATTAATTCTGTATTGTATACTTGTCTCCCTAGAGAAGCCAAATAATACTCATGCAGCATTTAAAACTTGATAATTTGGGGCTAGAGCGATGGCTCAGTGCTTCTGGCGCTTGCCTGGCATGCACAAGGATGCAAGGATGCTGGTTCAAACCCCAGCACCATGTATACAACAAAGTATTGGAGCAACAAAGACCACATGAAAAACTAAATAAAATATGATTCTTTCTCTCTCTCTCTCTCTCTCTCTCTCTCTCTCACACACACACACACACACTGTCTTTCTCTCTTAAAAAAACTTGATAATTCAAAAGTAACTATTCATGTATATGGACATTTACATATGTAATAGGAGGACATCACATTGGAGATAATGAGTGAAGGAAGGAAAATACTGATGAGGATGGGGCTCAAGTTACTTTGCTATACATATATATGTGTTTGTAGCAAACAAATCCCTCCAATTTATAAGAACATGCTGAACCAATAAAAAGAAAGAAATTGGAATAACAAATAGAGTTTTTGTAAAGATTAAAATTATTTACATACTATAGTTAACAAAGTGGCATATAATGTCACAAAAATCTTAATTACGATATAATAGCATTTCTTGGACAGTTCACTGTATGAAGTCAGCATATTGTGGTACCAAAATTGGGCAAAGACATTAAAAAATAAAAAAACAACAAAACTTCAGTCCTACAACTCTCATGAAAATAGCTCATTTTTTAAATGAGTTTTTAAATTTTAAGAAATCTCTCAGGGCTGGAGCAGTGGCTCGGCGGTTATGGCACTTGCCCGGTATGCGGGAGTACATGGGTTCAAATCCCAGCACCCATGTACACAACTAAGTGTCAGAGCAATGGAGGCCATGTGAAAAACTCAATAAAAATTGATTCTCTCTCTCTCTCTCTCTCTCACTGTCTTTCTCTCCTTAAAAAAAATCTAATACAACAACATTTAGAAAATATAATACACTATAATGAAGAGGATTTTATCTCAGAAATGGGAGATCATTAGAATGTACTGAGATCAATCAATATAATTTACCATATTACTAAATTTTTTTAAATAAATACAAAAAAGAAACAGGATTTGACCAAAATCCAACATTCCTATTTGAATAAAATATCTTAGTAAGTCTTCGAGTGGTAGCTCAGAAGGAGAGTGTTTACTTGTCATATACAAGGACCTAGCTTCAATTCCCAGCACCTATACACAATTAAGTGGAAGAAAAACAAACAAACAAAAAACTAGAAGAAAAAAGAAAATTAACTCTCAATAAATAAATAAATGAAACCTCTTAGTAAACCAGAAACAGAGGAAAAATTAGGCGTCCACTCTTCAAACATAGTCAGCATCACATTTAATGAGGAAACCATGAATAATTTCCTCCTAGGAACATTAATAAGATGAGAATGTTAACTCTCACATTTATTCATATTTTACTAGAGGTTCCAGCCAGTACAAGAACTAAAATAAAAAAATTTAAATCCATAATAAAAGGAAGAAGTGAAGTGTTTATTCGAAGACAACATGACCATCTATGGGTGGTCAAAAATTCTACTGACTCCATTAGAAAGGTATAAGAATTATTAAATTTAGTGAGATTATAGGATACAAGATCAACATATGTGAGCAAATTGCATTTACAAATTTTAGCAATCATCAGAAGTTGATGTTATAAATAATACCATATCCAATATCATCAAACAGTATTAAAATTGCAGGGATACATCTGGCAAAAAACATAAAAAACAATAAATTTTAAAATCCTGTATGCTTAACAGTACAAGACATTCCTTAAAATAATTTTAAAACATCTATATAACTGGAGAGATAAACCATGTTTATGGATTAGAAGATCCATTATTGGTAATATATCATTCTTTCCAAGTTGGGCTCCAGATTCAACACAATCTTGATCATAACTGTGCAGACTTTTCAATAGGAAATAACAAGCAGATTCTAAAATTCATACAGAATAGTAAAGAACCTGTAGTAGCCAAAACATCTTTTGAAGAGAATAACAAAATTCCATGAAATAAAACAAGTTTTCAAAAACAGTTAAGAAAGGATAGGCTTTTCAACAAATGGGAATGGAAAAATTGGTTAGTCATGAACTCCAATTTTTTATGTGTATATTTATTTATTAGTGCATTATAGTTTTACATAATGTTTGAATCAGTTGTCACATATTCCTAGATGCACATGATTCAGCAATACAAGTTGTTCAATATCCCCCCTGCTGCCATCCCTCTACCTCCCTCTATTCCCCTGATCCCTTGCCTTTCTTCTGGGTCCTATATTATTCCTAAAAACCAAAATACAGTGACATAATTCTTATACCTATGAAGATCATTTATATATATATGGTTATAGTATATACAGTGACATTTATAACTGCTTGGAATGTACCTTGCTTTATCTCTGTTCCAACATTTCCTCTTCTCTCTTCCTATAATCCCTTGTTGTTCTTTAAAATATTTGATAATGGGGTTAAACATTTATGTTTTTGTACAGGTATGCAGCATAGCTTGTTCAAATATCTTATAAAGTATTTTGCAACTGTATCTCATATATATTAACATCTTGCATTTTTGTTCTATGGACCTAATAATACATGAATTTGTCTACTTTACTCCCAAGACTAGGTTTAGGTCCAGCCTCCACAAATGAGAGATACCATTCAACCCTTGACTCTCTGCATTTCGCTAAGTTCACTCAGCATTATTTCTTCCAATGCCATCTATTTATCTTCAATAGATGCAATATCATTATTTCTAATAGCTGAGTAGAACTCCATTGTATAAACAAATATATGTACCAGAGCTTTTGGATCCATTCATTCAGTGAGGGGCATCAGGGTTGAATGAATTCCAATTTTTTTTAATTTTTTTTATTTTTGAACAACCATACAAGTTTTTAACAAAATAATATAAAATGTGTATAGATTCTGGATATTAAATTTTTGATCCATAGAAATATAAAAACTCCAAATGGATCACAAATCCAGCTATAAATCCTAAAGCTATAAAATCTACTACTAAAAGTATAAAATTGCTGTAATATTTGATAAAACTTTCTTTGCAACAAGACCAAAAGCAAAATCAATAAAATTAAAAAATAATAAAATGTATAATTTAATTTCATTGAAATTAAGAAATTTCTCTCCTCAAAAGGCACTCTGGAGAGAGATACAATAATGTATCTAATAAAGGACTAGTATTCTCAAAATTCAGTAATAAGAAACAAAATTTGAGTAAAAGATTTGAGCAGATAACACATATAAAGGATATATAGAAGGTTAATCAGTTAAAAAACAGATCCCTAGTATCAATGCAGTTCTAAGCCATTTTGGTTGAACATAAAACAAAAAGATGATTCAATAATATTAATAATATTATAACTTAAATTTTGATGCTGTGTTCATTGTGGGTATTTTCAGTAATTTTTTTATTTTAAATATTACACCAAAATATATATTTACCTTGATTGCTGAGTTTGGTGGTATCTTCTTAAATTTTGTGCCAAAGATGAGTCTCACTCACCCTATCATAGTGTTAACTGCTTAATATCAAGTCATTAAAGGAAAATTAATTCTCAACTATATCTGTACACTTACTAGAATATCTAATATTTTTCAAAGACTAATCTTTTCTAGTGTTGGTAAGGGGTATGACTGGAACTATCATGCATAGGATTAGGTATGTGCAATAATAGTACAACCACTTGGATAAGCAACTTGACAGCTTTTTATAAAGTTAAATATACCACTACCATATAACCAAATTGTTCTACACTTAGATATTTCCTTAGATATTATTAAGATTTATACATAGATATCAAAGGCTCTATTAGAAATATATGGAAACTAAAATAATCCTAATGTTCTTTCACAGGTAAATAGATCAACAAATTATAGTGTTTCCATTTAATGAAACTGTGCTTAAAAAAGAATTAACTATTGATGTATGTAATGTGTTCAAATGCATGAATAGGTCTCAAAATAATTATGCCATTTGATAGAAACCAGAAAGTTGGGTGTAGTATAAACCAGGAAATTATAAATAAGGCTAAAATAAAACCATTTTTATTTGGGTACAGAATAGACTTGCAAACATGGAGACAAAGGTCCAGTTATAAGCCAATGAAGTATTCTGAATGTTGAGGATAAAGAGGTCTTTGACTTTAAAGTGAAGATGAACATGGGGATGAGGTAAAGTATCTTGTTTTAAAAATTCTTTGATTTTTCCATTTAGTTACAGAAGTTTTTTTGAACAAATTTAGATTGTAGTGGAGGGTCTATCTATATAGTAAAAAATACATGATTAGTTGCCAGAGGGCCTTCACAGGGGTGTCACCAGTAAAGCACTGTATCTTTTGAAGCAGCAAATCAGCAGACGCCTATGGTTGGAAACTTTCAACATGTAGTCTGGAAAACTCACTCTTTCCAGACAGCATTCTTTATGTGAAATTAAAGATCGGGGCATTTGTGAGACAACTGTAGACTGCCAAATGTGATCCCTGATGCTCACTTTCTCTTGCATCCTTCTTCATTTTTATATAAATGGAATCATCCAAGAAAGTGCCAATAATTCTACAGCAATGGGAAATAAATCAACTATTTGCCTAGATGTGGTGGGGGGAGCTACAGGAGACAGTTAAAGTGTGAAATGGCAAAGAGCAGAGAGAAACATTTAGAAGGAATAATATGATCAAGTTGATGGCGGTCGTGGTTTTGCAAGTCAGTGCCTCTGCCAAAACTTAAGAAATTGAACAACTGAAATTTGTACAATTTATTGTAGGTCACTTGTACCTCAATAAAGCTGTTTGAGAAACAAGGTTGTTCAAGAAAGAAGTCATATCTTACTCTATTGCTTGATATATATCATTTGGAAATGGCAAGGGAAATGGCTGGAAGAGTTCAAAGTTTCCTCAGGGGAATGCAACTAGAATTCAAGAGAAAGAAGAACAGACCATCTTTCATGCTAATCTTTTTACATGGTTTGATTTCAAAACTCTCTACACATTGCATTGGTTTCACAAAAAAATATCTATTAGAAGGGAAATATATGATTTTCCTGAAAGCTCTGATATTTCTGGATGAGGAATTCAATGCACTGGAAAGGTTAAAACCAAAATTATTATGATAATATCCATTAAAACATTAATAAATATAAGATAACAGAGTGAAAAAGAAGTTACCCTGTATAATTGTATTCTCAGGATTACCAATTATAACACCTGTTATTTGTCATAACTATCAAATGTTAAAGAAATGCTATCCCTTTTCCCCCCAGGAATAATAATTTCTAAAATATTAGGTAATCACCACCATTTCCCAAAGAACTTTTAATGTATTGGTAGAAAAGCCATATTTTTATATCTCCTGAGACATCCCAAAAGATGAAGATTACTTAATTTCTTTATTTCATGAGATCACACAATATTCTAATATATTAAGAAGAAATAACTAAACTCACTGTATGAGCACAGATAACATCTCATTAAAACTATGTAAGTCTACTTCATAATATAGTTAGTGATGATTTCTAAAACACCTGGCTTTCACTGGCATATATCAGAGAGCTCGGCAATCATGAGCTACTCTTTTAATTTCTTTGAGCCTTACTATCTCAAATATTAAAATGGATTATTTGGATTCACTCTTTAAGTCTCTCTTGGCTTTAGATATATTTAGTACTATGATCTAATGACTAAATGCCCTTTTTCACTGAATTTAAAATGCTATTGATTGCAAGACATACTACTATTTACCATAAAGATAGAAAAACATTGCCAGTTAAATTACACTTTCCTTTCTTTTGGGATTTTCATTTTAAACTTATTGAAGGAACATTTAAAAACTCATTTAGACATAGCTTTTTCATATAGTATTCATAGTCATGCATTAAAAAGGAAAGTATAAATAGGATTAGTTATTGTATTTGAAAATTTTCTTTGTATTCAGAAGTTGACTCTTCTGAACTAGTTTCTTTTAACTCAGTTGAGAGCATGCTATGCATCATCTCTCTCTCTGTTTTTACATTCTTCTAAAGAGAGAGAGAAAGAGAGAGAGTGTGCTTATTTTTTTGTTTTTTTAAACTGGTTTTTGTTTTTCCTCTACTTAGTTGTGTATGTGGTGCTGGGGATCGAACACAAGTCCTCACACATGCCAGGCAAGTGCTGTACTGCTGAGCCACCACCCCAGCTCCTATACATCATCTCTTAAGATAGTCTTTTGCTGGGGGCTGGAGTGGTGGCTTGGGAATTGGAGTGCTTGCCTGGCATGTGCAAGGATGTGGGTTTGAACCCCAGCACCACATACACAACAAAGTGTCAGAGCAAGGAAAGCCACATGAAAAACTGGATAAAACTGATTCTCTCTTTTTCTTTCTCTCTGTCTCTTTCTCTGTCTCTCTCTCTCTCTCTCTCTCTCCCTCTCTCTAAAAGAATTGAAATTTAAAAAGAGACTTTTGCTATTATTTCCAGGATTTTCTTTCAAGCTACTTGTATACATTCTTCAAGAATATCGGGAAGGGTTTCAAACTAATAACTTCATAATTTTTTTGTCAAATAGTCCTTAAAATGGTGGGCTGACATATCAATGGATTGCACTTTTCCAGTTATGTCACTAAGTTCATGAATGCACTGACTATGGCAACCATGCAAAACTTCCCCAAACACAGTTACACTGTTAGCTAGAAGATACTCTGATTTCAGAGAAGTTAAATTATGGGAGTAGGCGATGACACATTCATCTTAAAATTCATGAAATATGACAATAGCCAGTGAAGTATGTAAATTATTAACGTGGTACTTTATAGCATCTGTACTAATCAACCATCGCTCAGAACATACACCCACAGACCATCAATCTCTCTCTCTCCACCTTCCTCCCCTGTTCTTTCCTCCTCTCCTTCTCCCTTCTTCCTCTTCCATCCCACTTCCTCGTTCTTACCCAAGTGCAAACATGCTTTAAATAGTCCAAGAATTAGAATATGTGCAAGCAATACTCTTAATATTGAAAAACACTTTTCTCAAACTAAGTAGTTTATTTCATCAGGCTACAAATGTTTGTAATTATACATCAAATCATTCAACCACAGTTATGCTCTGCACAAAGAAAAAAATTGGAAAAAATCAAAATATACATCATTTCTGGTGTTCATGCCTCTTATGTGTTCTATGGTATGAACATTTAAATACACAATTTCTGTTTCTCCCGTCACACTGATATTATATATTCTCATAAGAATGAGCTACTTCTAATGGTAAATTTATCTCTTGATTTCTGCTGCCCAGTGGCCTCTGAGTTTTGCTAAGCCAACTAGGTTCAACCATATCTCATTGCTTGAATGGATGCTGGTTCCTCTCAGGAAACAGTAAGGCCTATTTCCTCTAAGAATTAGAAAAGCAAAGTATTGCAGGGTCATTAGTAGTATTATTGGGGGGCACTCTGTAAATGAGAAATAACTATACACAGATCTTCATGCTTACTGAAAATGAATAGGCAGGAAAAAATGCCCATCTGATCAGTAAGAAAATATGTATTTACTTTTGCTTGCTCAAGCTTGGGAATGAGTACAGAAGCAAGTTAGCTCTGGGACCAATTTCTCTCTGCCCTTGCTGCCCTGCAAATGACATTCTTACCAGACCATTAAGAAAACTGTTATAACTTCTAGTGAGACCACCTGCTAGGTCTCAGTGCTGGGACGATTACATCTATTGGAAATAATGACCCATAACTAGAATAAAACACATTAATAACATCACATTTACCCAGGATAATGCATTTCACCATTTTATATTGCACAGACCAAGTTAATCAGTAAAAGCATTACCAAAAAATGAAGCAACTAACAGGCACAGAGTAGATAATGAATATAAAAGCTGAATGTTCAGGCTATTTTTTTTCCTTTCAAACTAAGAAGAGGTATAATGGGCAGTAATGGATGGAGCACTATGTAAGAAAAAGGTAATCCTGTCTTCTCTCTGTGGCTTCATATGGTAAGGAAAAGCATGTCTTCATCTAGACATAGGGAAAAGATAAGGCTGAGAGTTGTTAGAGAGAGACTCCTGGATTAAGAGTTAGGAGACCATGGGTCTTATTCCAGCTGTGCTGTTAATGAACTGTGTGACCCTGGGCAATTCACTTCACCCTTCTGAGTCTCAATTTCTTATCTGAAAAATGAGCAGCTTAGACTAGGTGATCTTGGTAATCCCTTTCAATTTTTATATGTTGTGATTCGAAGCAGAATGTCAACCTGGCATGGGAATGCTCTGAAATGTAATAAAAATGCCTAGAAAGCCTTGAAGCTGCGGACAGAAAGGATCTGATCACAATGGCAACTGCCCCAGTAGACTGAAGCCCTGGGTGAATGTGGAGACTTTAGAAAAGAGGTGCAAGTGGATCCGGGTAGGACACGTCTGTGGTTCTACTACTCTGTTTCAGGCAGGGGCTCGTTTGATGATAGTTTATTTCAGGAATTCCCATATCTAGAGTAATAGGACAGAATTGTTCAGAAATAAAACTGAGCCAATGCAAACTAAATAAACCCAAACTGTTACCACATAACTCAAAATTTAACCCCACAATTAAATGATTCTGGAGGTTAAGGAAATGTAAGAGTAAGAAATCAGTTAAGGATCTTATATTCCAAAATCTATTATCCATTTCTATACTGTTTCTGTGAAAAAAAAAAAGTATTTCTTCACTCAAACCAACAGCATTTCTAGCGAGACATAAAGTGACCGGCAACAATTTGAAGAACTAAATATGATGAAATCAGATATGTAAAGAACCCAAGACCAACACCTAGTGTATGCTAATATCCTTCCATCCTGGTTTGTAGATTCTTCATTTTTATGATCAATGTTAATATATTGGAGAAAAAAGTCACAGTAAACTTTTAATTTTAATCAAGATGTAAAATGTTGAGCTAATTTTAGGGAAAGGGCATTAAGTAGGGAATGTGCTGGCATTTTATCCACAGACGCACACTGATACCTGCCCACCAAACCCTCTAGAACACAAACACAAATCTTGCTATGTGATACTGTTGTTTTTAACCTCACATTGACACTTGAATCAGATTTTCAATTAGTCTACTTAAAAAACAAATTACCAGGGGCTGGAGCAGTGGCTCGGTGGTTATGTCACTTGCCTAGCATGTGCAAGTACCTGGGTTGAAAGCCCAGCACCCAGGTGCACAGCTAAGTGTCACAGCAATGAAAGCCACATGAAAAATTAAATAAAATTGACTCCATCTCTTTCTGTCTCTCACTGTCCTTCTCAATTAAAAAAATTTTTAAAAAGTTTAATTTTTCTATTCCAACAAAGCCCACTTCAAGAACAAGCCATTTGAAACCAAGTGAATTACATAATTGTGTCAAATGCAATTGAAATAATATATCAAAATCAACAAATTCTCTCTGAAAATAAATATGCAACCCATTTATAATAATAATATTTGGTCAAATCATATTTTAGCCAAATGTAACCAAAAATGATCCTTAAAACAAGCACCTTTTTGTGCCCCTAAATAAAATACAGAATATGATAGAAGGGCTGATAGTTTCTTCTAAAGGAGGAAAAGTGTTGAAAAAAGATGGAAAAATTAATGATACCTAGCTGATATCATTTAAATAGACAATGACTCTATCAATAAGAAGAAGCCCTAAAAACGTGTTTCATGACAAAAATATATTAACCACTTTTCATCATCTGGAACCTTCATAAATCAATGAGATAATATTTACTCTATCCTGCTGGGTTGGCTTTTTGTATTTCTAATAGAAAACATTTAATTCTGGTTGTCATAGTTACAACAGAATTCTAGAATGAATTTGTTTCATCATAATTGCCAAATGTTAGTAGATAAACAGCTGACCTCTACCTTCAACCAGCAGTACTCATCTGTGAATAAAGAAAATCCCTCATCTTAAAGTAATTGGACTAGAATTCAAAATATACCATTAAGCCCTTGCCCTTCTCAGAGAGTTCATAAGTATTTCTTAAACTTTTTAATAGGATAGTTATCTCTCCCATCCAAGTACTAACCAGGCCCAACCCTGCTTAGCTTCTGAGATCAGACGAGATCAGGTGCGTTCAGGGTGGTATGGCCGTAGACTAGGATAGTTATCTCTGGAAGGCAGATCAATAGTACAGGAAAAAGTTAGAGGAAGATTAGAAATGATTTGAGTGATATTGAGATTTATAGAATTTGAAGATAATTTACTCTTGTCCTGTACTATATAGCATAATAAAATTTTTGAACTTTAGGCTAATGGGCAAACTTGAATCAATCTTTGTACCAAATACTTGTCAGATATGAAATTTGAAATCCATTCTTTACCAATGAAATCAGTGACAGTTCAATATCAGGTTACCTGTTTAAAATGCACAACAAAGAAATTACTTTAAATTTGATTTTTTTTATCATTAGCAGGAAACAGGTAAAGTAAAGAAAAGGAAAATCATGTTTCTACTGTACTGTAAGGTAACAAATATTCAGAAAACAATGAGGGATAACTAGATCTTGCAATTTGGGAATTGGTTTATTTATAAATCACAATGAGTAGTATTCATGTTCTAAAAAAATTGAAACTAAATTTTCATTGACAAACAGATCAATTCTAGTAACAATTAAAATGTCAGTTAAGTTAAAGATATAACCATTTAATATTTGAAAAATATATCTTTTATTCAATTGATGGATCACATTATTGATTTGTGTATGTTGAACCATCCCTGCATCTCTGGAATGAAACCCACTTGGTCATGGTATATTATCTTTTTGATGTGTTTTTAAATGCAGTTGGCTGTATTTTATTAAGGATTTTTTATCTATGTTCTTCAGGGATATTGGTCTGAAGTTTCATTTCCTTTATATGTCTATCAGGTTTCAATATCAGGGTTATGTTTGCTTCATAAAAAGTGTTTGGGGAGCTGGAGCAGTTGCTCAGTGGTTACTGCATCTACCTGGCATGGGTGAGGATGAGGGTTTGAAACCCAGAACCATGTACACAATAATATTTTTGTTTTGATGACCTATCTATTGGTGATAAGGGTGTATTCAAGTCCCCTACTACTACTGTATTATGGTCTATAAAAAACCACATGATCATTTCAATAGACACATAAAAGGTTTTCAATAAAATCAAATAGCCATTCATGTTTTAAACACTGGAGAAGCTAGGGATTAAGGGATTTTAACATTGTAAAGGTCATTTATGATAAATTTATAACCAGAATTATATTAAGTAGAGAAAAACTGAATCCATTCCCACTAAACTCAAGAACAAAGCAAGGTTGTCCATTCTTACCACTTTTATTCAATATAGCTTTCAACCTAAATAATATAAAATAAAATACTTGGGGATTAACCTAATCAAGGAAAATTATAGAACTTTGAAGAAAGAAATAGAAGAAGACCTGAGAAGATGGAAAGACATCCCATGTTCTTGGATAGGCAGAATTAATACAGTCAAAATGGCCATTCTGCCAATGGTGCTATATATATTCAATGCAATCCCCACCAACATAACAATGACATTCTTCATAGATATAAAAAAAATCAATTCTTAGGTTCATTTAGAAGAATAATAGAATAGCCAAAGCAATACTTAGCAAACAAACAATTAAACAAAAATTAATCAGAAGGCTTCACAGTACCAGATCTGAAACTCTACTACATAGCTATAGTTACAAAACAGCATGGTACTGGTATCAAAATACATATGAAGACCAATGGAAAAGGACAAAAACCACAATTCTATAGCCATCTGATATTTGACAAAAGTGGCAAAAATATAACTTGTAGAAAAGATAGTCTTTTCAATAAATAGTACTGGGAAAACTAGACAGCCATATGCAGAAAAAAATGAAATTAGATCTCACCCTGCACAAAACTCAAATTGAGATGGATCAAAGAACTAGGAATTAAACCAGATACTTTACAACCTTTAGAAAAGAAAATACTTTACCATATAGGAGCTGGCACCAACTTCCTTAACAAGACCCCTATAGATCAAGAATTAAAACCAAGAATCAATAAGTGGGATGCCATTAAACTGAAAAGCTTCTGCACTGCGAAGATATCAATTAAGAATATAGAGAGCCTACAGAATGAAAAAAAAATGTAGCCAGCTATGCCTCAGGAGTCTAATATCCCAAATACACAAAGAACTCAAAAAGCTTAATACCAAACACACAAATAACCCAATCAAGAGGTAGAGTAGTGGCTCAGCAGTTACTACACTTGCCTGGTATGTGCGAGGACATGAGTTCAAACCCCAGCACCATGTACACAACAAAGTGTTAGAGCAATGAAAGCCACATGAAAAACCAAATACAATTCATTCTCTCTTTCTCTCTCTCCAAAGCAAACCAACAAACAACCCAATCAATAAATGGGAAAAAGAGCTAAACAGAAACTTCTCAACATAAGAAATGCAAAAAGCCAATAGATGTATGAAAAAATATTCAACACCTCTAGCAATCAGACAAACGGAAATAAAGACTTCATTAAGATTTCACCTCACCCCAGCTAGAATGGTAAAGACCAAGAACACAAAAAACAACAAATGCTAGAGAGTGTGTGAGAAATAAAAGAGACCTTATATGCTGTTGGTGGGACTGCAAACTAGTACAACCACTCTGGAAAGCAGTATGGAGAGTCCTCAAAAAATTAGGGATGGAATCACCATATGACCCAGCTATCCCACTCTGGGTTTTTTTTCCCAGAAGACATTAAATTCAAATTCAGCATACTTCAGCAATACAGCTATATCAATGTTTATAGCAGCACAATTGACAGTAGCTAAATTATGTGATCAACCCACATGCCCAGCATTGGATGAATGGATCAAGAAAATGTGTGTGTATGTACACACACACACACACACACACACACACACACACACCATGGAGTTTTACTCAGCCATTAAAAACAAATGAAATCATCGCCTTTGCTGGTGAATGGATGGGGATGGAGAAAATCATTCTGAGCAAAATTAACCAAACACAGAAAGTCAAGGGCGAAATGTTTTCTTTCATATATGGAAGCTAGAGTACAATATAGGAAAGACTGAGAGAATAACAAGTTTAGACAATAGACTCATCAAACATGGATTGTCGATCAAACTGGGCACAATCTCACAGTCTAGGAGTTGTAAGGAGGTTTGAAGGAGGAGGAGGAAGGTAAAGGAGGGAGATACGATGTGTGCATGTATGGAAGGATAACAACAAAAATTATTCAACAAGTAAAATTATAATGAAAAATAAATCTTGTTAAAAAGAAAAAAAAGGAAAGAAAATAAACAAAAAATAAAATTACATCAAGTAAAAATAGAAAAACAAATCTACTGATTATTGCTAAATCATTTTAAATGTATTTGTGCTCTTGTAAAATTCTATAATGCTGCTTCTGAAATACAAAAAAAGAATATGTCATGAAAATATGGAAGGATGAGAAACTTCAACTAAAATTGACTTATCCCATATGGCAGAATAAAACAAATAGTCCTAAGTATGTTATTTTGAGGGTAACATAATTTTTAAATAAATGCACACACCTCAAGTTATTTTATAAATGAAAATACAAGTATTTTAGCTAATTCATCTTATACTTTTCCTACTTAGTTAGAAGTTGCCTTTCAAAATATTCCATTTGAAACTATTTTATATCTGTAGTATTTATTGGTTTTGGATGAACCCTTTTCTTATATATGTTAGACTTGAGTCATGACCATTTACATGAAATTCTATTAAAATGTATGGTTTTTGAGCATTAATAGAACAAGAGAATGTGTTAATAGTTCAAGAGATAGAGATAAATAAGACACTTCTTACCTAAAGAACATTTTCCAGAAGAATATAACAGAAGGATGGGGAGATATGTTAAAAGAAATAATATTATATAGTGACATGATATGATCTGGTATATGAATGTGATAAAGACCTTGCAATGAAGGTCAACACAGAAAAAGCTTTTTGAAACATCAGAAAATGTCTCAAGAAGGTGGCTATATTTGAGTTGGGTACCCTGTTAAAGATAAGACTCAGAAGTCTAAGTAAATTAGTCCATTTTGTTACTATAAAAATACCTGAAATTGGATATTTATGAAGAAGTTTATTTAGCTCACATTTTAGAAGCTGAAAATCCAACATCAACAATCCGGGTGATTTAAGCTTTAGTGAGGCCTAATGTTAAAGGACATGATAGCAGAGGTGCTTACAAGAGGAAGAGATCATATGATGAAACTGGAAGCCAGAGCAAGAGTTGGGGTCAGAGTTACTCTTTTTATAACAACCTTCTCCAAGAACTAACCCAGGGTCCCATAAAATTACCTTAATGCCTTTCAGGGCCATGCCTGCAATGATGTAATGACCTCTTGCTAAGTCTCATTTCCTTAAAGTTCCATCTCCTCTTACCATGGACATGCTGAGGACCAAGTTTCTAACATATGAGCCCTGAGAGGACATATTCAAACCATATCCAAACTATCAGATAAGGAATTTTCTAAAAGAGGAGAAAAACAAAATATGATAACCAGGATAAGACATGAAAGAGTTCTTTCAAGAACCTTGACAAACTTTTAGTAGACATCACCATAAGCAAGTGCCGATTAGTAGAATTCATACTGTGGTTTTTTTCAAGTAGTCACAACTATTTGAATCATATAATTTTTAATGTGATTTTTAACATTAAAGGTAAATCCTTATTCCATTGTGTAGCAGAATCCTGAGGAAAGAAATGGCAAGGTTTGACTGATACCATGGCAGCAGGAGGGGTGGAAAATGGGCTTCAGGGATAACCTGCTTCTATGTGAATTAGAATGTTACTTAACTCTATTCTATAGTTAGAATGTATTTCCCAAAGTTCACATGGTGGATACTTAATCCTTGATTAAACAGTGTTGGGGTTTGGGGTGATTAAATGACGAGATGATTAAGTCATGAAGACTCTGCCCTGATGAATGGATGATGCCACTGACATGGGGATGGGTTCAGCTGTCTCATGAGCTGTATCCTCACAAAAGGATTCTGTCCCATTCCCTTCTCTCACCTCACTTTTTCACATATGTGCTCTCTTTTTCTTCTGCCTTCTTCCATGGGATGAAACAATAAGCATCCCTCACTAGATGCGGGCCTTGGACTAGATAGCCTCTGAAATTACAAGAAATAAATCTCTGTTCTTTATAAATTAACCAGTCACAGATATTCTTCTGTAGTAGCACAAAATGAACAAATGTACTATTTTCACTTGTTCTCTAATATAAAGTAGGAATATTAATTGTGCTCACCTCCTAAGTCAACATTATTAAATAAAAATAAATGCAAAACACTAAGACTAATGCCTGTCAAATAGTAAGCACTCAATGTATGATAACTCTTCACTATGTAGATCAAGGCTGAAAATATGAGATTCCAGATAGAGATTTTTGTACAAACTTTTCTGTAAGAAATTTTATCTTGATTTGGAATATCTAAGAATTTTAGCAATAGTGGGGGAAATAAAGTAAACTGCCAATTAAAGATAATGCCCAATTTAAAAGTCTCCTTCATGTTTCTTTTTCCTCATTGCAGTGGAACTGAGATATAAGTGAACTTTTTAATCATATGAAGAACTCTTTAAAACATGAATGCCAGAATCCCACCTCTGGAAGTTAATTGGTATTAGACTTAAGGAATTTTAAGTGTCCCAAGAGAGTATAATGTGCAAAAAAAGATTGAAAACCATTGATCCAATGGGTAGTCACCCTTTCCATCAGGCTTTATCCTTCCTCCACACCTCATTCCTCACGTTGGTACAGGGGAAATTGCAACCCCTCATAGTGACAACTGGTCTATTACTTGAGTATTCAATAATCTGTCCTCTAATACATTTGATCTTCTTTTATTTCTGTGAAGTCTGCACTGATTTTTACTAATGTCTAGATATGGTATGAGCCCTGGCTCCACTATCCTCCTAGCAGTCCAGGTAGCAAATAAACCCACCTGTTCTTTGAAAGTCTTTTGTTGAGCCTGTCTTGAGGCCCCCAGCCTCACCCATGTGCCTCTAGCTATCAAATTCTATACTTTCTACCTTCTTTATCCTGACACATTGGCTATCTCTTGGTCTCTGGTCCTCTTAATTCCTTTCCAAACTCCCAACTTCACTCTGAGAACCAGACATGTGGGAAATCCCAGGCTCTTGCAAACCCCCTGCAGACCTTGGTGATTTAGGGTCCTTTTACAGACGCATTTAAATAGACTTCCTTTCCCCTCTTTTCTTGCTCTTACAGGGCTCCTGGGACACACTGGAGTCAAAGAGGAGAATGGTCTAGGTCTTTGGTTAGATTTGCATAGTTCCCATGAGAAGCCTAACTATAAAAAGGCAGGCAGAGAAACTCGGAAATTTCAAAATTAATACACATGTATATGCTTAGTTCTATCTATAACTTGGAGGTAATGCAGAAGAGTCCTGAAAAGGGGAAGCATACAAAGTGGGTAGATCTTGGACTGGGATCGATCTTAACTTACTTTGTCAATATTCATGTATGCATGATTATGTAACAATAATTCCCTCCAATATGTAAGACCATAGTCTTACAATATGTAACACATAGTCTAACAAATAAAAAAAAATCTGCATACTTCTGTGCCTGGGAGGTTCTAATTACATATAGGGGACCCAGATGCACCTCATCTTGTGCATTTCTTTATTCCTTATCCCTACTCTTATTTCTACTATCTTTGTTTTGGTTAAATTCTTCATCCTTTCTATACAATAGTTTAAAGAAAATTCTGTGACATAAGCCTCCAATGATTGACCCTGAATGTGAATGGACAAATTTTGGGAATTCAGAAAAGTCTCTTTCAGTAAATTATTGAATATTTTTTCACCCCAGACTCAAACCACTTCATTTATAGTCAAACTTCCATTAGTAAACGTTTTCTTTTTGTTCCAGCTCCAACATTCCTGCCTACATCCTTCCTGGAGCAATGGATGTATTAAATTAGAGGACAGTCCCATACAAGGAAGTAGAAATAAGAAAATAACAGCAATATATTTTACACTATATTATTCACATAATATTGGTAATTAAAAATAATTCCAGTATAAATTTTCCACTAATCTCTCAGTACCTTCTAGTTCACTGGACAAGATGATAAACATTCACGTAAGAATTTGAAACCGTTTTTTTTTTCACCGATATCTATCAAAGGATCTGCAATTTGGAAACTTAGTTTATAAGATATATTTCCTTTACCTTTGACTTCCTACAGTATTTCATTAAACATATGAATTTCATTAAAACTCTACTATCCTCATTAAGACTTAGTCACTGTCTAGAGATCTAAATTTCATACTATCTACTTTTTGAAATCCAAATGGAACTGGCCTCATATCACACCTCATAGAGGCTGTCCCTCCCTCAGTTACAGACCCTTATACCTTTGATCCTCTCCACAATATTATGGTAATGACTGCTTCTACATTTCAATGCCTCATTAAAAGTACTTAGGAATTTTTAGAATGGTAAGGAAATTTTTCTGTTCTAGAAAAACTGGAAAAAAATGAGAAAAGAGCAAGAAGAAAAAATAATCTTCCTATGATTACAAGTGTTATCATTTTGGTGTATTTCCTTTTCATGAGTCCTGATAAATTACAATCAGCTGTTTTTCCCTTTAGAATATATTGTCAAGATTTACTTTGGTTATAAAATTTTCTTTGAAAACGTTTGTTTCCACTAATTTTACTTTTGCAAATAAAACTATAATGAAAATAATAGCAATAATATGAACAAAAAATCACTTAAATTTATAATTTCTGTGCACAAGACTAATTGCTTACTGTGTATTATGTCACCTCACAGAAATTTTGTCTATCAATATTAGTACCATTCACAATTTATAAATGAGGAAACCAAGGGTTGGATTGATTAAAATAATTTGGCATTTACACATGACAAATATAAAGAAATAGATTTTGTACTAAAATATAGTTCTATCTGATATACCAACCAATACGTGGTACATAGTCCTCTTTCTGTAGGAAAAATGTCCCCAGAAATGACATCAAATATTTAAAAATATTTGAGCTCCTTTGTGATTTTGATGGCCATTGCTAAGTCACTTTCCAGAAAAGCTTTTAAAAATATTTAGAAGCCTACGAGCAATATATGAAAATGCCTGTTTAACATATTTTTTCTTAAAATGTTAGCAAGTTAGTAAGTGAAAATTTGCAACTTACAGTGTTTGAATATATTTTCACATTTATTCTCCACTTGCCTTTCATTTCTGAAATGTCTTTTCTTCTCCCCATTTTTCTATTGAGATTGTACTGTTGATTTTTCAGTTTAGAACATGGTAAGGCTTACAATCTTTTGACTGCTGTGCATGTTCCAATTTTTTTTTTTCAGTCTGCCAGATTTTCCTTGAAATTGGAATTACATAGTTTAGATTTTGCTATGTTGCACTTGATTTTATATCCTTTCATTCTTTGGTTCTTCATTGACTTTATGCCTACAAAATCTTTTTCCCATCATATGTGTGCAATTCAATAACTTAATTTCTTTGTGTTCTGTGCTTCATTAGGGGAAGTCCATCATGGGTCAGACTCTGCTTGTTCTTCACTGAGATGGTCTGAGTAGAATCCTAGCCCTGTGTTCCTCATTCACTGAGTCAGACCAATTCCTATTCGGAGACAGTTTCTCTCCATTATGAACCTGGCATGACACCTCCCTCTAAAAGTTGTTATAAATATTAAACAATATATCAGGACACAAAATAAGCATTTAGTTAATGACAGTGATTAATTCTCTTGAAATTAATTTTTGGCATATTATCTAACAAAGATAACAATATTTAGCAGGACTCAGTTACACATACCTGAAATCCCAGCTACTAGAGAGACTGAGTGGAGACTTGTGAGTTCAAGTCCAGCCTAGGCAATGCAATAAGATTTTGTCTTAAAAAAAAAACAACTATTTTTTTTTGCCCCAAATAAATATTTTTATCAGTATTAGATATTTTTAAATCTTTCCTTCTAAAGACCAGTAGAGTAGAACAATAGATCAGGATGAGGGAGAAGCCTCAAGAAAGGAATAGGGAATGATATGGATAAACTTATTCTATGTGTGTGTATGAATATGGTGTAATAAATCCCATAATTTTTATGTAATTATAATGCATCAGCAAAAATAATAAAGTATATGATAATCTGGAAAAAAGTCGTTTTTTTTCTGTGACATATAAGCTATACTTTACAATTATTAAATCTCTGTTTGAGTCTGCAGTGGAAAGAAGGATCCTGTTTTAAATTCTTTTTGTCCATGCACTCTTGTTCACTGTCATGAGTACTTGGGCTTCTCTGCATAGGACTTCAGAAAAATAGCCTGGCAGTCATTCCCAAGGGCAGACTGAGTACAGCCAAGGGCCAGCCATAGACCCTGGCAATTGGCAGCACCGAAAGTGAATCTACCTTTCTTCACTCCAACATGCACAACAGGCAGGACCGATCTGAACGAGTAGACATACCAAGCACCACGTGAACAGCTGCAACATCAGCTGCGCCCATCCATGCTGCCCACATTGGCAGAGAAATCTTCCTCAACACTTCCTCCTTAGGTTACTGATGAAACTGGAGTAACACAGATAAGAGAGTAGTTTGAAGAAAATTATTCTCCACACAGGCTGGGGCTTTTCCTACTGCTTCTTTTGTCATTTTGTCCTAAAATATCTTGAATATTTTTTTTCCAAATGGAAGTAAGCCTACCTCAGATAGCACTTTTGTTCCTCTTCATTAAAACTTAACTTGTGGGGTTTTTTAATTTCCACCAGCTATTTAATTTAGCTCTTATCCAACTAAAGAGAAAGGAAAGAAAATTTCTACTAAAATAGGAACAACTATAGGTAGGATTTTACACATTTGTTTCCAAATCTAAAAGAAGGTAAGATTTGAAGGCAATTTAAAGTGGCATAGCACTGTATCTACAGACTAAGATCTGAGTCAACACGAACACCCAATTTGAACATAATTTGAGCAACCATGGATTGTTGACAACTTAGGTTGGGTAGCATCTCATATTCTCTGCTTGAATTTCTATTCAGCAATGATTACCATGAATTTTTCATTCTCTCCTGGAATTCTGTGGCTGGTTTCTGTGCCCTGGCCTTTGACTTAGCCTGCCACTGTGAGGCTTGTCTTGGTTCATTAATTCCTATGCAGCTTTCTGACTTCCCTCCAAGTCACAGAGAGGATTTGTGGCTCTGTAAGCCTCCTTAGAGCACCTACTCTGTGAGGGCCCTTGGCTGTGTGAGAGACACCTCGGCTCTGGCTGCTTACACTCACAGACATAGTTGGCTTGGGTTTTCTCTTGGGTCTCAAGGTTAGGAACTGAATGAGACGCGAGACTTTCAGGCTGAGTAAAAATCTGAACTTGTCTGGGATGGAAGAAAGCCTTTAAACCTTTTAACCTCATTTCTCAGTTGTTTGGGTGTAGTAAGAGGTACAGCAAAGAAAGACCATTTATCTCTCCTCTCCTCTTAGTTTGGTTTCTTGACTAATAGTAAAGCTGTCTCAAATAGCCCAGCTTTACACCAATCCTATCTCTGAACTGATTACTGATGGTTATGCTCTCCTGAGAGTTAGCACAGACCTGCCTCTTTTGCTTGGACATATCAGTTCCTTTGTTCCTTCTTAAATCTTGCCTGCCAACAGAGTCAAGGATTTCTCTAAAACATCACACAGATTTGTCTTATTCCTTTCTTACATATCTAAGTTGTTGAAAACAAAACTAGCTTTCAACATTGAAACAGATATGAAAAAAACTGTCACCCGACAATAGAGATGACATCATCATAATCATCATCATCTCTAACATCACCTTACAATGTGCCATGCATTGATATAACAGCTTTATACTTAAGAATTCATTTAATCCCTCTAACAGCTTCATAAGGGATGTACTCACACTGTCCTAACGTTAAAGATAAGGTATCGGCAATACAGAGAGAGAATAAATAAATTGCAAAAGGTCATGGAAATTGTAAATCACAGAGGAATTTTCAAAGCTGGCTGTAGAACTCCTGCTCTGATCCCTGAAACAATGCTGCCTTCTTGCACTCTCAATTCTCTGATGGCTTCCACAACACTATTAACTAGTGTAGCCAAACATTCTGTTTTCTGAATCTACATTTCACTTCATGGATTTCACTTCATCATGGATTTATCACTAAACAATGACACTGAGAGATAGAACACAGATAATTATATAAACAGAAGTGTATAGAGATTAAAGTTGAATTTCTAAAGTTGAAGTTCTAAAATGGGAACTTTGATGCATACATGCAAATGTGTACAGTAGATCAAACATTTAAATAATAGTATGCAAAGCATTGCCCCATTTCATGGAAGAGGAAGCAAAGGCTTGGCAAAGTCGAGTATTTTCACCATCATCACACAAGCAGTAGCTGAGCTATTCACCTATAGAGTGTATGTACTTTTCCATTTTAACATGCTTTTCTTTACATAAAGATATTTCAATGTATTGTGTGGTTTTCATGTTGTATTCTAAAAATTACTCTTGACCTTAATCCTAGGGAATTGAGACTTAATCCTGGGATAAATTCTCTTCAACTATCTACATTCCATGTAGATCCAACATCTACACAGCTTTCTTCACTGAATTCAGATGACTCTCCTGAGACATTTGAGTGAGGGAAGTGACCTAAGGTGGAGGTATTGATGGGAAACCAGGAAGATGTTACACAGAGACAGCTTACCATGCATACCTCATGGTCAAACTGAAGATTTTCAGATTTTCTGCAATTCCACAAACAACTGTAATTATTTTCTTCAATTCGTTTAGTTGATTCAATGACAGAACATCCAAATTATCTTCTCTACTAGGTGATAACTAATTAATTTACCCAAAACTCATTAGTAAAGAGCAAAGGTTAACTGTTTCCACTCTTTAAAGTCACTATACTTTGAAGTACCAAAAGAGATCAGTTAAAGAAACAAACGATCAGATTCAAATCCAAATTAGATCACTTCCTGAAAATAACTAACTCCCACCAGGTTTCAGTTAAATTGTAAAAATGATCAAATATTATTAATAATTTTTGGATTAGGTAGAGGCAATAAACAACACCCTATCTTCTATGTTTGAGTTTAGAACCAAGGAAGACATAAGACAGGAAAAGTTCCAAATCCTATCAAATTGCATAATTTATTAATAAAACTGTTGGGAGACCATAATTTCACATCTGCAGATGTTTGGCCCCTTGTCCAGGCTCGGACATGATGTCTCTCCTTCACGGGAATGGCAGACTAAAGACAATCTTAGTGCTGGAATCCCAGCCAAGTGGAAGAGCATTACTTTGTTCTGAAAAATGGGTGAGCTGATAAGACCAGACTCAGAAGCACAGAGCCCAGAAAACCCACTATCTTCTACCAGATTTACCAGTAAGTCATTCAGTTTTTCTTCAGAAGCCTCCAGTGAGGAGATAAAGAGAAATTCAAAGTATCCCTTTACATTTTTTTCCAGTGCAGAGTGAAAAGTCTCTTTTTTTTTTTTTTTTTAAGAGAGAAGGACAGTGAGAGAAAGAGAAAGAATCAATTTTTTATTTAGTTTTTCATGGACTTTTGTTGCTCAGACACTTTATCGTGTACACGGTGCTGGGATTTGAACCCGCATACTCGCGCATGCAAGGCAAGCGCGGTAACCACTGAGCCACCTCTCCAGCCCAAGTCTCTTCTTTTTATGAATTCACAAATAACAAGGAAAAAGTGTTCCTCCCAACAGCACCAAGAATGAAGTTTTCAGCTAAGAACTATCTCATGCATTCTGAATTTTACGTTGGATATTCCAATTTGCATATAACACAAGTACCTAACATCCAAGAGCATGAAACTAAATTAGTAATCGTATTTCTTAACACGTTCCCTCTCCAGTGTGCTACATCTCAAATATATACTATGGTGTCTCCACCAATTCAGGGATTCAAATCAGAAATCTAGGAGTTATCCTAGCTCAGTAAGGGAAGTCATACAGAGAAATACACAGAAGCAATAAGGTGCTAAGTAAGCTTTGGCAAGGGCTTCTCCATTTTATTCTGCTTGGTATTAACTAAAAATCTTGAGTTAGGTACATTTTTTTCTTTCAAACTTGGAAAATTTCCAGCCATTATTTCTTCATATATTTTTGCTTCTTCGAAGATTCCAATTAAACAAAAGCATGTTCATTTGATAAAATCTAACAAACTCCTAGGGATGATTTCTATTGCTGCATATTTAAAAACTTGCTTCCTCTTTTTTGTCATATTTAATTGGTTATTAAGTCCATTCAGTGATTCTTTTCTTTTTTTTTATTAGATGATATAGAGTTACAATTGAGGGGGAAACATTATCAAACATTCAAGAACAAATGTACATATACTTAGTAATCCAGGGCTAATGCCATGTCATGAATGCCCAGCTTGGGTTCCAATATTGCTGTTTCCCCGAGAAGATCCCTGAGTTAAATGGATATCTCGTGGAGGTCAGAGATCGCCTTCTGAGATGATTCCCCTATATTTGCATCCTCCAGTCTCCTAGGTGATTTTCCTAAGTCCTACCTGCACCCTGTCCCCCAGCCTATGCCTCCAAGTATCCTAGGGAGTCATCTCCCTGTTGTGATAAGAATCATACAATTTGAAGTTATTATTAGCTTAGCCCTCTAACATACTGCTTCCCAATGTATTCTAGCTTCCACAGATGAGAGAATCCATTTGGCCCATGAGTCTCTGAGATTGGTATACTTCATTTTGCATAATTCTTTGCCTCTCCATCATCTCAAAAGCCATAATATCATCTTCTCTAATGGCGGAGTAATATTCCTTGTATATATGTACCAAAGTTTTTGTATCCACTTGTCCAGTGAGGGGCATATGGGTTGGTTCCATAATCTAGATATAGTAAATTGAGCTGCTATAAACATTGAGGAAACCACATCACTATAATATGCTGATTCTAACTCTTTTGGGAAAATCCCCAGGAATGGGATAGCTAGGTCATAAGGTGGTTCCATCCTTAATTTTTTGAGGATTCTCCACAGTGCTTTCCATAGTGGCTGAACCTGTTTGCAGTCCCACCAGCAGTGTAACAGTGTTCCTCTTTTCTCACAGCCCCTCCAGCCTCTGATGTTGTTTGAATTTTTCATTTTTGCCACTCTAAAAGGAATGAGGTAGTATCTCATTGAAGTTTTGATTTGCATTTCCCTTGTAGCTAATGATGTAGAGCACTTTCTCATATATTTATGGGCTTTCTGGACTTCCACTGGAGAGAAGATTCTTTTAAGATCCCTAGCCCATTTATTGATTGGATTATTTGTGAGTTTGGAATTTAGTTTCTTTTGTTCTTTGTATATTCTGGATATTAGCCCTCTGTCCAAGGTGTAGCAGGCAAAGGTTTTCTCCCATTCTGTAGGTTCTCTCTTGATGCTCTTGACTAGATCTTCAGCTGTGCAAAATCTTTTTAGTTTAATTGCATCCCATTTATTTATTCTTGACTTTACTGCTTAAGCCATGAAGTTTTTTTAAGGAAGTAGCTATGGACACTATGTCCTATAGTGTTGATTCTACTTCTTTTTCTAGTAAGTTTAAAGTTGTTGGCTTAATATCCAGGTCTTTCACCCATTTAGATTTAATTTTTGTGCAGGGTGAAAGGATC